>BBXU01001747.1:0-11486 GCA_001598975.1 Parachlorella kessleri
CCGACCTCGACGAAACTCTACCCCCCCCCCCCCCCCCAACGAAGAATCCACCGGCACCTTACCTGACACTCCTTGACTGCGTGCTGCGCCACGATGAACTCGTGCAGCCGCCTCGAGGCATGCTCCGACCCGCGGTGAGACGAGTGGCCGTCATACACAGCCACAAACTGGCGGGGGATGCCGTCCCGGGCGCCCACGTCAAAGCTGGGGATGACGGTGTGGCGATCCTCCATGTAGTTGCGGCGGCCTGGGGCAGCAAAGAGGAAAAACCCGAAATCAGCATGTAAGGCTTGTCGTCCCACAGAGTCGCTTGGTGCAGGGGAAAGGGAAGGCAGGCAATGACTCATTGCCAAAGCCTACGGGGCAGTCTTCTGCGTAAACTGCCAATGCAGCCTGCTGGTGCATTGGCCACGGCTGCTGTTCCTTCCAGCGTCTCTAACTCTCCATAGCACACCTAGTCCTCCCGTGAAGCATTTTCAAACTTAAATGGTTGGTAATGGCTGAGGGCAATGCTTCAAGCCCTGGCATTCGCCTCCTAGGTGCCTCACCCACCCTGGTCATTAGATGACCCAACCTGACGACGGGGTCTTGGTCTATGGGGCCATGACCACATCAAGACCCCTGATATTGCATGCCAGACACCACCTTCACACTCACCCTGGGCGTCGGACACCCCGATATAGGTGGTGGGGCCCTTGTCCATGGCCGCGCTGGGGGGCGCATCGCCGGTGGACTCTGACGCAGAGTAGTCCCTCACACCATCCCCTGCAAAGCTTAGCAATGTGCGCATATCTATCCTTGTGCAAGCAAGAACGTAAGTTGTAGATTCGGGGCTTCCGTAAACTAGTTTCAGCAAGCAGACTAAGCAGTGTCAGTGGAAACACACAAGCTACCTTAGAAATGCAGCATTGCTCGATGCTGCGCCCGCTAGGGTGAGTGGCCCGCAATTTTAACCATCGGCACAGAGAGAGGCAGCGGTGGCAGGGATGGGGTGGGCCGGCGCAAGCATGCGCCCGTGATGCTACTGTGCAACAGCCACTGGGCAGAACCATTGCGTGGTCACTGCTGCCGCTCTCATGCCACATAACCACTACCGCTGCTTCAGTTGCTCCCGCTCGCTGCCCCAATCAGCCTAACTCAACCCTCCATATGAAGGGCGAACAGTGCGACCCCGAGTTGGCAGCTTAAACACGCAAATTCCCTGCGGCCCAAGTCCCGATCCAGATTCCCTGCAGCACAGGTTTACTGCAGTCCCCGAACTCAGCACAAAACCCTCGTAACCCCTCTCACCCGTGCTAGGGGTGAAGAGTGGCACCGCCCCCTCGCTGGCCTCCCCCGGCTGCGGCTTTGCAAGGATGCCGTGACCCTGCCCCATGGGCTTGCCGCCCACACCCGCCTCGCCTGCACAGGGGAGCCACACGCACACATGGGTCCACACCTGAGAGCACTGAGCAGGCAGTGCCACGGCAAAGCCATGCCTTTTAGGACCATACATAAAGGCGCCCTTGGAGACACCTGTTGCCTCAGGAATGGCGCAGTGCTCCCCTCCTGAGAGCTGCCTTGCCTAAGCCCTAGCCTAACCCAGCAACAAAGCTGGAAAAACGGCCAAGCTGGCCGGACCACCTACCCGCCCTCTCCACGCAAGCCCGCCCAATCTCCATAACAACAACGACGCAGCTACACAAGGAGGGGGGAGTGGGGCAGCGCACCCATGGGCGACACGGCGTTGAGCGTGCGCATCTGAGGCTCCTGGTGGCCCCCTATCCTGCCGGTGTGGACCTGCTCCCCGCGAGTGAGGAACCCTGGGAGGTGATCCTTCAGGTTCTCCATGAAAGCAGCTGGCCTACAACAGCGACAGCAGCAGCAGCCGCGCTAGGGTGTTGCACAGGGCAAGGGTTGGGTTGATACCCACCCGCGCTGGCTGCAGGGCTGCCCGTTGGCGAGCCACGGCGATCAACGGCAGGGCCCCAACGCCCACAACTGGCTACAGTGTCCTGTTCAAGTTGTCACCCAGGAGCGCAGCTGGGTGGACAAGCACTCTGAAGAGGTGCAGGAAAGAGCGGGTTCGACGCTGGCTAGGAAGGCCCAAGGGCAGTGCAGCCTTATCATGGAGGGGTTTGAAACGAGCTGCCGAGGCCTACCTAATAGAGTGACGAGCAGGGAAAAGGACGACGCTGGGCTTGCTAAATCTGCAGAAAGAGGGGCTGGGCGCTCAGCTGCTGCTTAACTGGCCATCATGTAGAGACATGACGGCACCCCCTTGCACGCTTCAAGAACAGCGGATCCGATTATCACGTATGAGATATGAGGCTAGCACAGATTGATGTGCTTTCCATAGTTACGCACCTGGGACGGAACGCAACCTTTCTAAAGACTGCTTGAAACAGTCGCATCAACAGTCTATGTGACAGCAGGGGTAACGTATTGCCAATATATTTTGTGAATATCAGCAGATGCTGGGTTCGGAGGGTGGCTCCCAGCCTACCAAGCAGCTTCTCCTGCGCTGCCGCAGGTTGTGCGCCGGCGCTCTTTACGTGATGGAATCTTCAGCTACGGTTCCTCCCCCGCTGCGTGCTTCCGTTGCCCCTCCTTGCGACATGGGATTGCCCCCATCGCCCTGATGCATCCTCTGTCCATCACATATGGTGACAGGAGGGTATGCAGTGAGGGTGTGTAGGTTTTCATGGCCCGCATGCTTCTTCAAGCTGTCCCGCGGGCGCCCCCAACCTGCCACACTCCTCTCCCCTGGGTAGTGAACGTGCTTCGGGAATGAATGTTTTTACAACGGGCACATGCAGGTAATCATCTGCAACTCAACTTTCGCATTTAAGCATGTCCTATACTCAGTTAATACAGTCTCCATTACAATGCGCATGGAAGGAGCAAACAAGAGGTTCCGAACCTCCTGGCAGCAACCCCCGTGCATACATGTCCCACAGCGGAAAATAGGTCAGCAGGCGCAACCAGAATTTCCTCGCCAATAAACAGAAAGGAAGAAAAGCGCAGCATGCATTTGCACCCCAACTTTTACAGCTCACTGCTATCTACACAGTCACAGTCTGCTCTGCCTCCAAACAACCCAAACGAAAGCAGACAGGCTACAAGGATTCACGACAGGGAAGGTCAAAGCCAGGCCACACTATAGGACAGTTTGGTTCCGCAAGAAGTGCTCATATAGGCCCTGCCGGATATGGCCCTGCCAGACATGCATGGGCAGGGAAACAAAGTGTGCCTCGTCCAACGTCTGTTCTTAATCGTGTCCATCAACGTGGTTCTTGCTTCCTTGCCACCGAGGCATTCCCGCTGGTCTAGTTGTCCTGTTGTCTGCCGGCACAGGTATCAAGCAGCCGGTGACCCCCAATGCAGTCACCTGTGGCTCGCATGAGCCTGAGCACAAACACTGGTGCACAACAGCATCAGCTGTGCAGAGAGCCCC
The DNA here is from genome assembly GCA_001598975.1 of Parachlorella kessleri. Lineage (NCBI taxonomy): Eukaryota > Viridiplantae > Chlorophyta > Trebouxiophyceae > Chlorellales > Chlorellaceae > Parachlorella > Parachlorella kessleri. Next base: position 3,437 of record BBXU01001747.1, read on the forward strand.
GGCATCAAGGAGGGAGCCACCCTTCTCTGCTAGCTCCTCAAGCAGCATCAGCAGTTGCAGATAGCCCCTGCAGGTCTCCCATCCAGGCCACGCACAGCGTACTGCCCAGCAGACACCTGCGCCAGCAGATGGGCAAATTCTGACTCATCTTGGCGAGGCATTATTACAAAGACGCTGACTGGTTATGATGGTCAACAGGGGGCAGCTTGCGAATATCCGGCAGCAGCTGCAACCATCGGGAGTTAGTGATGATTGAAACACCACATGCCCACAATACCACCTGGGGAACGCACCTGCATCCAGCAGAGTTGGCCGGTGCAAGCGCACAGGCTCTTGCCGGTGCCGCAGCAGTCGCCCGTCACGGGAGGGATGCAAACAAAGGGGGTGTTCACCCGGGTACCTGCACAGCAGTCAGGAAACCAGTCATGCATGATGCAACCAGAAGACTGGGCAGCCAGCACGGTTTGCATGTGCCACCAGACAGGGTGGCATACCCAGGCAGGCAGGTGACTTGTCAACCTGGTAGCAAAGCAGGCCACCTATCACCAGCCGGGGCAACTCCCCAATCACATCAGATCCAGAGCAGCGCACGCCTCCGGCCGCAACCTTGACCAAGGCAAGCCCTTGGGCCACTCACCGCCAAAGCCTCCCCCACCCATGGCGCCGCCAGAGCCGGTGGCACCACCTCCGCCGCCGCTGCTGCCACCTCCCCCGGTGTTACCGCTGGCGCCAGACCCGCTGTTGGCTGCTCCGCCGCGGCAGGCGGAAATGGTGGCCAAGGCATTCGCATAAGCCTTGGCAGTGGCGGTGGCCTGGGAGGGAGCAAGCGAGTGCAGTGCGACTTAGGCCTTTTGCCAGCGCCATGGGGTTGTGGGGAGGGATGTGTGGTACACAGCGGCAGAGCATGCCACTCCCATGCAAACACCAGAGTGACGTAACACCCGGGTGGCACGACTGCTGCAGACACAGGATTCAGGATCCCTGGCCCGGACTCACCACAGCCTGGCTGACGGCACTACTGATGGCCTGTGCCGACCCTCCACCCCCGGCGCATGCTTGGGAGTTTGCTGGAAAGCAGGAGGGAGCAGGCAAGGCGTGTCACAGGCTATATATGCTAAGGTCAGGCTGCTTAGGTCTGGGCAGCCGGCTCTCCAAGACGAAGGCTATGCTGTGCAGCTGCAAGCATGTCCACGGCAGCATGCCTGGCAGGGGCATTGCTGTGCTTTCTTGTTGGCTATTCATGGCTCGGCATGGCTGTCAGTCAACAGGCGCCCTCAAGAGCGTGTGACCTGGGGGCTTAGCTCACTCCCAGGTAACACTTTGCTCACCGCTGGCGAAGGCTGTCTTGATGTCCTGTGCAAACGCCTTTGCCTGGCTGACAGCTTGGGCGTTGTTGCCTACAAAGGACCAAGAGTTTGTTGTAAGGCGTGCCACTGCCGTGCTACATCCCTGCCTGAATGAAGCCCATGCACGCGGGTGGCCAGGCAAGCCACATGGGATATGTGCACCTTTCACTTTTCCAGTCGAGGCCTTCTTCCAGTGAAGGGTCAGACGCAATCCTCCAAAGCACATTGACATGAGGTACCTACAATTCAGCCTGGCCCCTGTTAAGCACTGCTGCCACTCCTGATGCGCCCCAACGCCTCCACTTTCAGTGCCATCACTCACCACAGCAGCTTGCCTTGGCCACCGCATCCGCCGCTGCCTGTGCAGTCGCGGTCGCCACAGCCTCAGCTGCACATTGGAACAGGATGTGGACCAACTTGAGTCTCAAAATTTACTCAGCAGCGTGCGCCTGCCGGACCATGCTGCCGTGAGCCCTTTGCACATGGGGCCAAGCCAAGCGCACCTAAACGAGACTGTATTCCAGCAGCATACCAGGGTCAGGGTGGGAGGCACATGCTGTGTGATGGCAGCAGATATGGTGACGTATTTACAGGGCGCTTGAGGCTGCCAGAGGACAGGGAGCTACCAGGCAACATGTGGACATAAGCTGTTGGCGTTGCGCACTGTGACCGACTGTTGACAGCCTTCAAGATGACTAACTGTTGACAACTTCCATGCTGGCCTCCAACGGGAAGGGGCTCACCTGTGCTGCTTGCTTGCCCACAGCCTGAGGAGCCTCCACCTGAGGTAATCACCTGCACCCACAGTACTTCCCACTTATCTGCACCACCTGCCTGTAGCTCGTGCCTGGCACCTCAGGGTCTTTCTTCAAAAAGCCAGTCTGGTGAGGGCAGCTGCCAAGCAGACATCCCTGATGGGGGGCAGTGGCTCAAGTCACCCTGTTGCAGGGGCCCTGGACACGACACTGATCCAGCAGCCCCCATACAGGCATAGAATGTCAAGCAACCATACATGTGCCATGCCGCACTCACCGTCACTGCAGCATCCGCATACGCTCGTGCCACAGCAGTCGCCGTTGCACTTGCAGCCGCCTGCACAAAAGGAACACTGCTCAGCCATGCTCTGAAATACGGACACATGCCAGAGAACACCCCCGTCAATGCACCCAGGTGTGGCCTTCCCAGTCATGGCAGCACAAGTGGTACAACATCCATCGCAACGTGTGTAGATGCATCGAGTTTGGCAACACATGAAGCTGACCTGTGCGGCTGCTTGGGCATCCCCGCCATTGCAAACATCAGCCACCGCCTTGGCCACGGCTGCAACAAGGCAACATACAGATCTGCTTGTGGCCGCCTGCGACGATACCCAAGGCTGGAACCTCGGGAGGACCGGCTGAACCTCCAAGCCAGGCGATACCATCGCATGCTCCCATCCGTAGAGATGTGAACGTGCACGCTCGTCAGTTGGGGTCAGTGAAGTTTGTACCAATGGTCCGTGGCTGAGTGAGGAGGACGTCAGGCTTTGGACTGGCAGCCACACCTGAAGAAGTCGCGGATGCGCTCTCGCTGGACCCCTTGCTGTTGGCAGTCGAGATCACCGTTGAACTGCTGCCTGCATGGTGACAGCTGGGATGTCACTGAGGGCCAGCTCGGCCCCTGGGAACCATGGCTGCATCTGCCGTCAAGAGCCATGGGCGGCAGTAGGGATACGGACATCCCCTTAAGATGCGGATATCCCCTAGCTAGCTATTGCGATTGTTGCAGGGCAAGGCAAGGCAAGGCTAGGAAAGTTTTCCTTGAGGCTTCCCACCCAACAGGATGTGTCCTGACTGCTGTCCAAAGTGCATGGTTTCACAGTCAGCGCCCCTTCCCCTCCATGCACTCCACCTGAACAAGCAAGAGCCGCCCCAGATGATGTGATCGAGGCTCTTACCTTGCAGGAGCGCTCGTGCCTCACAAGAAACCAGGAGGAGCAGTAGCCCCAACAGGGAAATGTGTCTAGGCCCCATGAAGACGTTCAACAAAAAGTTCTTGACTCTATAGAAAATCTGCGGGACCTGAGGAGCCACGTTGGCAGTGATGCTACAAGAATACCACCTGACTTGTATGGTCTGCAGGGGACGCCAAAGGCCTTGCATGGCAAGTTCTCGCACGTGGGAGGCCTGCATGCAGCTGCCCTGCCAATTGGACTTACAAGTGTCGCCTGTACCTGAATAGCACCGACCCTGCCAAGAGCCAAGACGTCGTTTGCTCACACTTAGATGGATTTGGGAGTAGCAGTTGGACTACAGCAAGCAGAAGTAAGCCTGATCAGACTTCTGCAGAAGTCATGACGAGCCGTTTCCAACCTTACGCGGCGAACCAGCTTGCCAGCTGCATCCAGCTTCCATGCGGCGCATGCATGGCCCGTGCATGGCCAATCCTGGCCGTACGGTCGCTTGTACCGCCCTGCTCTCGGCATGGCCAAGTGGCAAAAAAACAGCTCTGATCGCTTTGAGGCAGCCTATTGTGGACTTGTGGCTGTCAACAGCTCTCCATTGCGGCAGAAGTAAGCCTTCCTAAGGCAGTGTGCTGCAACAAGCCGAATAGGCCTGCCACTCCCTATTGTGCAGCAACAAGGTGGTCGTCCAGCCTCCCTGGTTAGTTCAAGGTTCGCTATCATGCTTGTTCCATGGTTGTCTTGATCTCAGACCCTGTCCAAGACACATATATGTGTCCAGCACGTGAGGCTGTAGACCGCGTTCTGCCGGCCCATTCCCAGCTTCCACGCATAGAACACCGTGTTGTGAAATCTTCCCAATTGCTGCTGCAGCTAGAACAGAGGCAGCATGGGACAGGGAGCGGCCCTTTGCGTACTGCTGTGTTTGGCTGTGACTGCGCAGCAGCAAGTGGCTGCCAGTCCTGGTGAGTCCTGTTGAGGCAATTGGCCTTTCCTGACAGAACCCAGCCGCTCCTTCACTGCATGATCTCAGAGTCAACCGCCTATGCTTGAACAAGGGAGACCCGGAACAACAACCCCCTACCTCCCTGTGGGAACCAAGACTTCATCCGGCCGTGGCTTCTCACGCAAAGAGGCTTTGCGGGGCCACCCGCATGCATGCTGTTGCTATGAACCCAGAATATGCCTGCAGGGCTGTCGTCTGCAGATGGTGGGCTGGCAGGCGACATGCCTCTGAGGCACCTGCTTCAGGGCGGCGCCACCTCCCAGGCAACGGCTATTGCTGGTGAGCTGCAGATTTATTCAAGTCTATTCACATGTCTGCTCTTTGCGTGGTTGCCGCCAGACCGCCACAAGCAACCACTGACTGTACCATGCTGGCTAAGCTCGAGTGAGAACTGTGCTGTTCAAATGCAGATGCTGTGGCTCGCGGTGATACCAAGGTGGGTGGTGTCCTCCCAAGGTTACATAAGTCATGCATGCTCAAGCACCTTGAAATCGTGTGCATGCGATTGATGACCAAAGGAGTGGCTTCCATGCACTGTGCATGAGGCTGAAAGCGGGTATACAGACTACACACGACTCCATTAGACTTCTGGAAGACTGAGCAACTAGAAGGAGGCGCGCTGCCCTGCCTGCATGCACCCAGTCAGCACCGCTCCTTAGTGTGTTGTGAGTTCAGGCAGCCGCACAGGCGATTGCCCAGGCATCCGCGTCAGGAGACACAGCAGCCATTGCCCAGGTATGGTCGGGCATGCGCATTAGTACCGGTGCAGGGCCATGTTATAGGGGAGCGGACGGGCAGTCCATGATCCCTATAAGGTTGCGTTTGTCATCGCACACCAGCGTTACAAACTTTAGTAGATACTATATTGACCCAGAGCTGGCAGTGCCTCCGCTGCCCCCGGCTGTCTGCAGGCCACAGCGATCGCTACAGCGGCAGGGAACAGGTGCGGTGGTGCGTCCCCTGTTGCGCAGACAAGGCATACAAGGCTGTTTGTCTTGAGGCATGCTCCCTGGCTTTCTCGCATCTCGCGCCGTAACAGTACCGTGCGCTGATATAGCACGCTGTTGCAGCTAAGGACGTCATGCAACATTGTCGTGACGTCCCTGCGAACAATGTCCGCAACCGAGGGTGTTCATAGGAGGGAAATGCACCTCGTGCTTTGCAGCTCCGCCTTGGCCCAGGCCGCTGCCCAGGCGACCTCGTCAGGGGGCGCCAACGCCAATGCTGTGGCTAGCGCCATATCTCAGGTGTGTTCTGCAGTTCAGTGCAGTCTAGCGTGACAGCATGCTGTCGGACTGGCAGTGCTGCAGGTCGGTTGCTTTAACAGGAGAGGCACCTCCAGGGTTGCATAAAAATCCCATAGGGGCCATAGGGACGGACGAGAAGATTTTGCAGTTCGCACCAGTCAGGAGGCATGAACCATTGCGCTGAACCCAGCAACAGCAAAGCATCCCAAGCATTTGCCACCTTCTGAGGTCTGGCTTTTGCCGCAAATGGCAGCTCAACACCCTGTATCACCCATGCTGCAACAGTGCATTGGAGTTGGGTGCAGGGTTCGGGTGCCAAGGTGGATCCTAACTCCCTGCAGCAGGGGAACGCTAACGCGGTAAGTCAGTCTGGCTAAGCTTAGCTGGCTTAGAGCTGCACTGAGAAGCGACCGCTGCGGCTCAATAGCTCTGTGGACAGGTCCAGGACCAGGGGAATCACAACCCCGCCGCGGTGGCTGAGTCACTCGTCCAGATCTGGAGAACGGTTCACATAGCGCCTCTGGTTGTTGCTGGCAAAATCTACCATATGTGTTGCATCGGACAAACTGGGTCTGCGCGGCATGACTGCAGGTGGCCAACGCTGTGGCCCAAGGCGCTGGAAGTAAGTTTGGGAGTGTAACCCCGTATGGCCCATCTCTGCCCCTGGTGCTCTGTCGGCCCTGTGCCCTGGTACTGCCCACCAGCCTGCCCTTGTCAATCTCACACAGCGCAGCAGCAGCTGCTTGCTGTGCCTGTCACTTGTTCGAGGTCCGTGTGAGTTTCTGCACAGAGGAGGCATTGCCATGTCACGTTCTAAACCACATGGTGTGCTGCAGGCACCGCCAGCTCTGTTGCCCAGGCAAACAGCCAGACGTTCAACGACGCCGCCAGCGCCACAAGCACTGCTGTAGCCAAGGTCAGCGCCCTCCCAGTTGGCTCATATGTTGATGCAGCTGTGGTAGATGATGAGCCCTGGCTGCTTCTGAAGGCTGTCTAGTGGGTGGTCTCTCCCCTCAGCGTGGCCAAGACTGACCCCAAGTGCTGCTGTGGCTGGTGGGCGTGGGACCTGTGTTGCCAGCAGACCGTGAAGGACGAGAATCGAACTGACCAGCTGTGCTTCGCAGCTGCAGTTGCTCAGCAAACCCGCCTGCCTACCTCCTATTTGTGAGCCCTGCAGGCCGTGGCTGACGTGTGTGGCGGCGGCTCAGCCCAAGCCGCTGCCCAGGCTGCTGCACAAGCAACGGTAAGCCTTGGTTTCCTAGCAGCACCCGCATACAGAGCTCCAGAGCGGGTGCTCGTTACCCACAGCGGTTGTAGGCTCCCTACCCAGCGTCCACTGCAAGCTAGTCACGCCTGCTGTGTAGTCTTCGATGCTCTGGTAACCGCTGGAAGCTTCACCTGGTGACAAGTGTATCCTCATGCGCAGGCCACCGCAACTGCCACCGCTGTTGCCAAGGCCTCCGCCCAGACGCAGACGACCGGAGGCGGCCAAGCATGTGCCAGCGCCAGTGCCACAGGTACGGGCGCCTAAGAGAGCAGCAGTCCCTCACGGGCGGTGCCCAGCGGGGTCACCGCCACGCTCAGCACTGCTGGCAGTCCTCCTCAAATGTGGAGAGCTCTGGATTCTTGCACGCCAGAGCACTGCATGGCACTGTGCTCTGCTGCCAGGCGTAGCGGCCAGTGTAGTGCGCACTCGTGCCCAGCGCAGCGCGGCTGGCAGCTGCGGCTACCGAGCGCCCGCCCTGCCTCCCATGTGCTGGCGTCCTGTGAGGGGTACCCCGTGGGGGTGGCCCGAGGGGGTGGCCACCAGTGCGAGTTGTGGACATGCCCCCCTGCAACCCAGTGGTGTAGCTGGGCCCATCCAAGTGACTCACAAGGGCCATGCAGCCCGCGACAGGCTGTGAAACTTTGCTAGGGTCAAACCCTGCTCACCTGGTTCACTGGCTGCCTGCTGTGCAGCCACCGCTGTTGCGGAGGCTGTTGCAAAGGCCTCAGCACAGGTGAGCCGTTACTGTGACACAAGATGCATAGTCACTTGCTGCATTGGGAGCAATGGGTTACCTCAAGGGGTACCTCACTTGGAGCCCGGAATGTTGTCTGCTGCTGAGCCTGGCGTGTGCTTACGGCAAACTCATCACTTTTGCGTGGATGGGCACACACCTAGCCCGAGTTCCCTGTGCAAAAGTGTGGACCCAAGCCTTCAACTCTGGGCATGCCAGATGTGGTCCGACGAGCTTGATCAGCCGATCAGTGAGCGTACCGCTGGCTGGCAGGTTGGCTTTGGAGGTCTTCGGGGGTCACCATGCATGAAGTGACCCTTTGCATGCAGGCCATTGCCAAGGCCAGCTGCTGCCCCAGTGCGCAAGCAATTGCCACCGCCACCAGCGATGCTGTCTCCAAACAAGTAGCCAGAGCAGTTGCCAAGGGTGAGTAATACATCCTGCAAAGCCGGTCGGCGTAGCGGCTGGGGTGGTGGTGTGTGTGTGGTGGCGTGTGTGTGTGTGTGGGG
>BBXU01001748.1:0-15359 GCA_001598975.1 Parachlorella kessleri
GGGGGGGGCGCAATAGTGACAACACATCAGCTCTTGCAATAACTTCTTCAGGCGCTGGCCAGCGAAACGTCAGCAGCACCTGGTGACTGAAACTATGCGCTGGATGTTGCACAGCCAACAACATGGGTATAAAAAAGTGTTGGCTTGAGACAATGAAGAGCAGATGTTTACAACCAGTTGCTGGCCCTGGGCTGGTTCGGGAACCCCCAACCAAGGTCTGTTACCTGCAGGAGACAGCTGTGTAGTCTCCCACCCTCCCTTCCCCTGTAGGCCCAGGTCTAACACGCCGAATGCCGCACTTTGCACTGCAGCGTCGGCCAACGCCTGCTCCTCTGGCAACGCCCAAGCCTCTGCCAACGCGCAAGCCGTCTCCACTGCTGTGGTGCGTCCAAGCTGTAGGGATCGTCTGCAGGGTCGCTTTCATAGGATGCATCAAGTACACTTGGGCAGCATTGGTATATATATACCCTATATAGCTGAACTGCTTGGGCTGGTCAGGTCGGCTTGGTAAGGGGACGCAGCAAAGTATCGGTCAACCTACCCGAGGTACTGAACAACCTACCCAAGGTGCCGTGCCCATCAACCCGGGAGTTGGAAAGTGACTGCGTTGAAACGCAACACGCGCCTTTGTTGCTGCAGGCCACCGCGACCGCGTCGGCCTACGCGTCCGCTTTTGCCCAGATCCAGAGCTGCAAGGGCGGTGGTGAGGGCTTCACACACCCTGCTTGTATCCCTTCCTGCAAAAACACTAGTGACAGTACTGTCGCTGCTTGCTAAGCTGACCAGGGGTGCTGCATGCCGAGTACTGTGCCCTGCCCATTGTCTTGTGTCAGTGGAAGCTCTTGAGCTGCACTTGGCACTTAAGCTGTTACCCCGGAGTCAATATCCAGCACACACCCTGCTGCATGGAGTGGCGGAGTCGCTGCACCCAGCGTACTACTAGTAGCAAGTGCTGCAGTGGCGTGATAGGTCACTGGGGGGGACTCCGGGCCCTGACTGGCATGAAAGCTTGCCAGTGGAAGGAAGTATCGGGTGCAAGGTCACCGTAACAACCCCAGGACCACTAGTGAGCTACCCCCTTGCATGAGGTCCCACCACCTGCACGGCTGCTGCTGCCTGCAGGTACCCCCACGCCCAGCGGCGGTCCAACCCCCAGCGGCGTCTCCCCGTCGCCCAAGCCCCCCGGCCCCAGCGGGGGTGGCGCCCCGCCCCCCGCCCCACCCGCCCCCGGCCCCGGCCCCGCCAGCAACAAGCCCAAGTGCTTCGGCTTCATCAAGGACAACTGCTGCAAGAGCCCCGCCCCCAGCTCCTGCGTGTGCGCAGGCAGCTTCTGCTCCTACATCCAGGTGAGGCCCTGCACCTCCATGAACAGCCAGCTGATCAATAGCCCCCGTAAAGCCTCGCCTCTCCAACTTCGACGGCAACCTTCAAAGTGCCGTCAAGAGTGTATCGCTGTGAAGCGCGGCACTGTAAGAGCATGGCTCAAAGCGCAGTGCCAGGCCTGGCTGCTGCTTCCATGGGGAGGACTGCAGGGTTCACCTGGGTCAGCGCTTGCACCGTGAGATAGCACTGCACGAGGCTTACCACATCTTCCGGAAGTCGGTTTCTTGAGCTGCATGTGTGCAAGTAAGGGGCGTGGCGGCATCTCAAGGGCAGCATTGCTAACAAGCACCTTGTCTCACCCCAACAAATGACGCATCAATACTACTTCTACGGTCTGGCGCTGAAAGCGAGCGCTGGAGCTGACACCCCTCTCCTCCTGTCATCCCTTGGGTTTTGATGGTGGCAGGCGCTGCAAATGGAGGTTGGAGGTAGGGGCAACTTTTACCGACATTGGCCTGCCCCTTGGGTTTGGCTGCAGTCCTCGGGCAACCCTCTGGAGTACGCCCCCAATGTCAATGGGAAGCCGGGAGGTGGAGCCTGTGCCTGCTGAGGCGCCGGGAGCGCCGGCGCCAAGGGATGTATGAGCAACAGCAGGGCTCGACAGCTCCTTGCCGCCAGGGGTGGGCAAGCTGAGAGTGATATGTCTATGAGAAAGAGCCAGGCAGGAGCTCACAAAGCCGAGGCAAGTAAGTAGGGTTGGGAGCTGGCCTGGCACAGCACAGCCCTAGCTGTAGGCATATATTATTGGCGTTTTCAAGGGGTGCCCCGCGGGACTTCAAGTTCTTAGACTGTGGTGTGGGGGGGAGGGGGTTCGGTGTTGCGGTGACTTTGAACTATCATATGCGCAGCCTGAAGCAGGAAGCAGCGCTTGGACAGTTCGACACACAGGAGCAGGGCTGATTGTATATATATGACTTGGGATGCATGTGAAGGCCATTCGAGCACCCTTAGGGCTCATTTTCAAGAGGCCTTGGCTGCATCAGCTGATGGTGCAAGCGAGCTCTGAAGGGGAGACATCTCTGAGGATCCACCCAGAAGCCTGAGGGGCCTTTTCTTTGGCAACTATCCCTTTGCATATATATTGTAAGCAGGGGTTCCTTGCGTAGTGCAATATTTGGACATGACAGGGAGCATGGTGACATCTGGCCATGACATGACAGGTGATCTAACAGCCAAGGCGCAGCTCGGTTGACAGTCCTCTGTCTATGGCGACACTTGGCGGTGGCAGCTACTGTGTAGTGGCTGGGATGCCAATTGCTCACCAGTGGTAGTGCTGACCAGTGGAACCGCGAGTGTGCCCTACCAAGTGGTGTCCGGGAGGTTCCACTGGCCTTACTGCTAACTGTACGCCCCTCAAAGATGTACGCCAGAGACGCCTTAGGGACCGCTTGGTCAGAAGAAGTGGCCGTCACACAAGGGTTTCAGGCTGGGCTATGACGGTAGGGGCACGCCCAAAGTTTGCCAGGCGCGCCCACTTTGCCATAAACAGGCCTCACCCGATACTGCACAGTGCCTGCAATGCAAAGACAGGCGTTCTTTATGGGCAAGCAGTCGGGCCGCCCTTGCGGAGATGTACGAATAAGGCGCCCGGTGTACGCCAGTACTGACTGCTCCTGCCCAAAGGCGCGTCCGTACGCTTGCAACCCCTTGCAAATAAGGTCCGGTCAGCCCTGGCACTGCCTTGGCAAGAATCTGAGGGCTGGAATGGTCAGATTATAAGTTAACTAGGAATTAGACCGGCGGTGCTCAAAGGTGTGATTAGACAGTGCCCTAGGTCCTGCTCGGCCCGCGCAGTGGGACGCGAGCGGCTTGCAATTATACGAGTGCTACAGCTAGATTTCTTGACCACAGACGACGTCTCCATTTTTGTGTGCTGTCGTGTTGGTGAGTTTCCGCACAGTACGAAGAGTTCCGGAGAGCTGACCTGGAAGAAACGTCACTACAACTCTGAAGCCGACCAGGAGCAGCATGCTGACAAGAGATGATCCATCAGTGCCACAAAAGATGAAGCGCACGAAACTGTGAGTGCAGCGCTAGTCATGGCATAAGGCATCATGCCTGGCAATTGCAGACCGGCGGTGTTCCTGGGGTATCGCTTGATATCAGACTATCAGGGGAACTTAGACGAGCACTACCGGGCCGCTCAATTGCGACGAGACATGATCCCCGCCTTGTCCTTTGCACCCGCAGGGGCCGCTACGTGCAAGAGATAACTCAGGCGGAGCTTGAGAGCCTGTTCCACCTGCCTTCAGAGCAGGCCTGCCTGCAACTGCGCATAGGTGAGTCTGGTGATGATCCGCGTTGTCCGGTTTTGCCAGCTTTTGCCCCAGTCGAGTGTCTGAAGGCTGAGCAGAGTGCTTGTGCCTGCACAAGCATTAGCAGAGTTATCAGGCCAAATAGTCAGTGCAGGAAGGAGTCACACTCACTGAGGCATGACAGCGTCCCATGCCCTCTCTATGTACCCCCTGGCGCCCCTTGCACTGGTAGCAAGAGCATGAAAGTGCCACCCGTCTGAAAAGAAGGCCTGGCCACCCCTCCGCCGCAGGTCTGACCATGCTCAAGCGGGTCTGCCGAAGGTTTGGTATCCACCGCTGGCCCTACTGTCGGAAGGGCAGTTCAGCTGGCAGCACACCTCCTGCCAGGGGTCGGCCATCGGCGCTTGTGCCTGCCAAGCGCCGTGTGCAGCAGGTCAGTGTCATCTTTGGTTACGGGTGTTTCACATGGCTTACACCGCAGGGACCACATACCAAGACGTGCGCACGGATTAGATTTGCAGGCTCTTGTGCTGAGCATCAAAAATGGCAGGCACGTCGCACCCCTGCATCAACCTGCGCTTGCTTGCTTGCTGCCATCGACAGCACTTGCTTCTGGCCCCTAAGCTGTCTGGTCTGACCACAGCGTCCACATAGCTTGCCTGATGCAGGGCCAGCCGGCAGGCCTAGAGGAGACCGAGGCACCACAGCCTCCCAGCTCTGCCCAGCACAGCGCGTCACAGCAGCAGCCAAGGGGGTCGCAGCACAGCATCCAAGCGGCGGACACCCAGCAGCAGCACAGAGCAACCGCAGCAGCGGCAAAGCAGGGTGCTGATGTCCGATCACCGCAGCATCAGCAGCAGGAGCAGGAGCATGGATCCTCTCCCAAGGGGTCTTCCCTAAAGGATTCCTCCCGCATGGAAGCCTCCCGCCCGCTGCGCGCGGCACGGCTGAAGGTGGTCAGCTATGCCCTCGGCAGCGACGACTGGGAGCTGTCAGAATCCGAGGCCGACTCACCCCACGCGCCACCGGCAGGGCAGGCCAGGCACAAGAGTGAGGGCAGCGCACACACGAGCAGCCCGGCGGCGAGCCAGTCGACCGGGCACCGGGGTCGGCCGGCAAGCCCTTCTAGCCTGGGCAGGGGTGCAGCCCAGGGGGGAGCCCAGAACGCTGCCTTAGAAGGCATAGAAGGGACTGGCCTATCCAGCAGTGAGGCGAAGCAGCTGACTACCGCTGTCCAAGCGGACAGGGCCAACTCTGTGACCGCTCCTACCAGCGTCCGCCTGTCGGATACTGGCGGCAGGCAGCAGGCAGCCCCGGCTTACATAGCCAAGGCAGCAGCGGAGCTTGCAGGCGCAGGTTTTGGCAAGGCCGGCAGGCCTATGTCGCAGCTAAGGGCCAGGAGGGCACCCTATGCAAGGCTGCGAGCCGAGTGGCAGCTACAGCCAGCAGCAATGCCAGTGAGAGCGACTGTGCAGGCAGAGAGCCTGCAGCAGCAGCACGAGAAAGAGCAGCAGCAGCAGCAGCCGCGCTCCCATGCCAGCAGCCGCGACAGTGCCAGCCGCCAGGCCAGCGCAAGTGGCCCCTTCCCGGGCGATGGCTTTCTGCTGCAGCGGCTGCCCGTCCAGCAGCAGGGTGCGGGCGACGCCTTGAGCCCCGTTAGCGAGCTGCTGCCCACCGCTTTCGGTGCTTCTGCGCTGCCGGAGACGCCTAGGCTGCTGGGGCCGACTGGTGGAGCCAGCCTTCTATGCCAGGTGAGAGGAGTGGCAGGGAGGGGAGTAATGTTCAGCCTGGGGTGGTGAGGGTCTGCAGGGGCACGCTATGTGTGATACCCAGCTGTGCAGTGAGTTCGATGGCTGTGGGTTGCTTCTGGCTGCACTTGTGGGTCGTTGCAACCTTCTCTGACCACAACATACCCCTGTCACATGCGCCACAACTCTCAAATAATCGTATGTTTACCTCCCCTGCAGGGAAGCCCCAGCACAGCGCCCGCAGCGCAGCGAGTCCGCCGGCTTAGCCAGGGCTGTGGTGTCGTGGCAGGCAGCCCCACCTCAGCACACAAGTCGCCGCCCCGCTGTGCTCAGCCCCTGCGGGCCCAGTTCAGCAGCGCCAGCTCAGGCCTGCCCTGGCAGCCAGCCTCGCCTGCTCTGGGCTCTAGCCCGGCACACAGCAAGGCCAACCCCGTCGCTCCTATGCACAGCAGTGCCCAGGACACAGACAACCACCTGCTTGCGGCGGTGCTGGAGCAAGAACTAACCCCTAACGAGACAGGGCATGCTGCTATGCACGCTATGGTGGGCAGGCAGGAGGTTGGGCAGCCGTGGGCAGCCCTGGGTGACAGGGTAGAGCTAGACAGCGCAGAGGGCGCCAGAGCCCTAGGCATGGCAGGCTCAGCAGGCACAGCGGCCGCAGCAGGCGGCTGCATGCTGCTGGCCAAGTCCTTTGGCAGCTGGCTGCCATTGGGAACCCCCAAGGGGCACTCGCCCAGCAGCCTCCTTGCAGATGTAGGCGAGAAGCTAAGCATGTCGACACTTCTGGAGGCCGCCCCGACCTGGCTGGAAGGTAGAACACTTTTAGAATAGCTGACAGCATTGCTTCTGCCATGGCGAGTAGCACTAGCACTGCACTGCGGTTGTTGCTACATCAGGGATGGACTGGCGACATGCACGCAGCATGCATGACCATGACTAACATTACCGCCATTGCTCTTGGGGATCAGTTGACAAGGTCTTGTTTCACTCCTGCCTCGGCAGAACTTATAAGAGGGCTCCTGTCTGCAGAGATAGCTGGCAGTGGCCGTAGTGCTCGGCTGCCCCCTACAAAATTCATGAAGACAATCCACCAACCCCCCCATGCACGTGTACCTTTGCAGGCATTGACTTTGTGAGTGACACCAGCTCCGGCAGCCTGGAACCCCACGACCCCATGGCAGCCGATACCTCCACCACCCCTAGAATCATGGGCAGCGCAGGTAGGCAAATGTCGCTACTGTGCATAACATAGCTCCCGCCAGAGACAGCTGCAGCCATAGAATCCTAGAGCTGCTGGAACAGTGCTCTCATGATGTTGGAGGGATCTGTCTAGGGCTTTTAACATGGCAGCCATGAGGTTGGCTGCTGCTACAGCCACCCAAGAGTGTTAGCGGCTGAGAGAGATATGGAGAGTGTGCAGGTGCTTGTCGGGGACCTATTTGTAAGGGGGGCGTTAGTTGCACCGCCAGTTTAGTTTAAAGTGCCCTTCTGCCGTGCACTCAATGTTTGGTGCGGCGTCCAGGCAACACTGTCTGCGTGCCTGTGCTGCTGCAGGCTTGGCAAGCAGCGGGTCCAAGCCAGTGCAGCCGTTGCTACCCCAGAAGACTGACCTGGCGGCTATCCAGAGGCTGGCCCTGGAGCATGCTCAGGACCCTAGCGACCCTACCAAGGCCTCCCTAGCACACAAGGTGCTGCTCCACCTGTCCTCCCTGGACAGCAGCACTACTCTCCAGGGTCTGCCTTGGCATACCCAGGGCCCCGCCCAGGGCGCCTCCTCATACCATGACATGCACGCTGGCCAGAGCAGGCACGCCAGCCGCGCTCAGCCTGCCACGCTGACCCGGGCAGCGGACCTTGTACGAGCCGACAGCTGGCGAAGCGCGGGCGAGCATGAGGTGGCGCCAGCGCCGGCGCCGACCCAGGCAGCAGGCGCTCCGTGGCAGGCTGCACCGGCAGCGCCGGTGCTCTCGCCCGCTGGCTGCACCTCCGAGCGCTGCCACACGGTGTCGGCAGTTTCTGCCCACACCCTGTCCCACCACACGCTGGCCGGCAACCCCCGCTACAAAGAGCAGGGAGCTGCCAGGCTGGGTCACTCCTCCTGCCGCCCCTCCCTGCCGCCCCTGCCCTCCCAGCTGGTGCTGTGGGGCCAGCGCCCAGCAGGTACAGCAGGCTTCGAGGAGAGCAGCCACGCCGGTGGCAACAGAAGCAGCACCGCCAGCGTTGATGGCTACCAGGCACGTCCTGCTGCTGGCACTAGGGCCTCCCCAGGGCCCCACCACCAGGGGCACTTGGAGCAGTTTGGGCTGCTTACCCAGCCGCAGCAGCCCCAGCACGAACAGGAGCAAGAGCAGGAGCGGTATTGGGATGGTAGTGCTGAGCTGGGTGACTTGCTGAGATTCTGGGAGGCCGACGAGTTCACACTGCAGCTGCCCTGCTCTGGGGTGGGCTCGGTAGTGCCAGGCCCAACCATGGCCTCCCTATCTCCATCCCAGACCACCTGGCTGGCGTCGGCTTAGCTCCCGTCTGCCGCCACATCGGCCAACATGTGGGCGGCAAGGCCAGACGACAAGCTGGAAGCCGCCTCCTGGGTTGACCGCACCGCAAGCCTACGCTTACTGGACGTTCATATGTAGCTGGAGCGCGGGGCGGTTTGTCAGTACCTGGATAGGGACATGAGTTTCTTGGCCCTGGGCTGCTGAAGGTCAGCTAGCAGGGAGTCTAGGGCTGGGCGGCCGCTTAGCACTGCCTGCGTGTCTCTGTATATTGAGTTGTAGGTGGCATTTCCATCTCCTTGGAGCCAGTGTTGGCCCTCCTCGCATGTGAGCATCCATCAGCATGGCTCAGCGTGTGCCCACCAATGTGGCGATCTGCAGAGGGTTGACCAGCGCACTTGCTGGCGCCCGCGCATCATCGTATCATCGGATCAGCTGACTCGTGTGCGTGTCTTTCCTGCCGCCTCTGCGACCCCGGTTTCTCTGGCTCAGGCCGCGTGATTCACTGCTCTGCCAGTCATGCTAACTCCTCCCACCCTTTGTTCCTTCTGGGGAGGCCCTACTTCAGTGCAGCCCCTTGGTGTCTTCCAATGTCTCTCCCTTGTCCCAGCCTTCAATAACCGGTGTACCCTAGCTTTTCCTGTGTGGGCGCCACATAGGCGCCCGTAGAAGGATCACACAAGGAGTTTTGCTGACCTGTTGGATGTGCCTGCCCTTGTTGAGCAGCTGGCTATTGCCTCCTGCATGGTGACTGCTAAGGGCTGTACCCAGTTCTCCTCCACTGTCATCGGCATACGCTTTTTCATTTCTGAGGGAGTGAGCCGTGCCAGACCTGTCCTTGTGGGCTGCTTCTTAACTTCAACGTACCTGCTACCTTAAGAACCGTGACTAGTTGCCAATGTGGCTTTTGGGGATGCGCAAAGCTATGAGCTTGCTGTGAGGCTGACTCTACTGATTGTTTTGGGGTTCAGTTTGCTTTTGTAAGGTTGCCTAAGTCGACCCATACTATGAACATGTTCCTGGTTGCGACTCGAGTGAACTGCCCTAACTCTTACTTGTCTTTGCTGTTGGCCAAGAGCCTGCTTCTTACTGGAGTGATGGAGACTCAGCTGCATCATGCAGCGCCTGACTGCTGGGGGCCGCCAGTTGTTCATGTGACTGATATGCTGCCTCTTATGCTTTTTTTGTACCTTCCTCTGTTTGTAGGGCATGTAAGCCTCATCTCATACAGCCCCGTTCCCAGCAAGAATATATGGGGCCTCACTTTTGTGCTTATA
Organism: Parachlorella kessleri; assembly: GCA_001598975.1. Lineage (NCBI taxonomy): Eukaryota > Viridiplantae > Chlorophyta > Trebouxiophyceae > Chlorellales > Chlorellaceae > Parachlorella > Parachlorella kessleri. The sequence goes on from BBXU01001748.1 coordinate 9,156, forward strand.
GCTGATGCCTACAATAAAGTACGTGTAATGTGCCGTTTTGGCAGTGCTCACGAGGGACAACTGACGACAGCTCAGGTTGCAAGGCTCTGACTTCCTTCACAGCAGTGTTCAGTTCTCAGCTGTAAAACATCCTGCAAATCACAGCAAGGGTTATGCACTGTTTTCTAGATGTACAATGGGCGAACTAGGACCCCGTCACGGCCTGGGCTGCAGTGCACCAGACAGTGGCTTGGGCCACACGTGTGCCGATGCAGTATGATGCTGAACTTCTGATGAAATTTTTCCATGTTGACCATGCATCCAATATACACACACACAGACAAGAATGCATGGCCCCAAGATTCTAGTATTATTATCATTATTACATTAGTGGCCTGGTGAACAAGACTACGAACCCGAGACAGGCAACCCTTGGCGGGAGACCCAGCCAGAGCGAGTTTGACCATGCCTGCCCTCCTGCTTCCTTGGGTAGCTCTTGGTGGGGACCTCAGTTCTTGGTCCTTCAGATCCTTCAGGGCCCCAAGATTCTAGTAGTGCACTTGGTGGGTCGGGCAGGGGGGGGGGGGGGGTATGTCATATAATGTCATGGTGAGTCCGTCTCCGGGCTTAGGCAGTATAAGCAATGCTTGCTTGCCTGGCATTACCTCCCCATGTGACTGGAGCGAATATGGCCCTGCGCGGCCAGGGGAGCTTGCAGCAGTTGCTAGGCAAGGGGTTCAAGAAGAGCGGCATCAGGAGGCAAGGCAGCCTCAAGGAGACGCAAGTGGGAGCCGATTGCCCTTTGATCAGTAATCAGCAGGCACCCTTGCCCTCGGCGCTCGAAAGTCGAACTGCTGCAACCTGCAATGGTGACATTGAAGAGCCGGAGGAGGAGGGCGTCCGCTGCCCCATTTGCAAGCAGAAGCTGAGCAGCGATATTGCAGAAATAAACGGCCACGTAGGCAAGTCACCTGCGGCTCAGGGTAGTGCTCGCTGGGTGGCACAACTTGATGTTGAGCAGGGCTTGACAGGGGGTGTTGGTGGCATTGTCTTGCAGACGCCTGCCTGACTCGGGGCTCTCTGAAGAAAGGGCGACAGCAGACGACTCTGCTGCAGTTTACCAGCCGCCGCCTTCAGCAGCAGCGTGGTGCTGTCAGCACCAGCGGAGCCGTGCAGTCACTTTCAGGCACAGATAACATAGCGCTGCTAGATGGCAGGCCAAGCAAGTATCAGACCCCTGTTGGTGGTCAGGTAGGCAGCGAGGCAGCGTTGGAGCCGTCTGACACCTCCCAGCCAGGGGGAGGGTCACAGGCAGCCCATCAGCACGCGCCAGACAAGTGCAGCTTGGGTAGCCACAGCAGCCCTGGTGGCTGTGAGCTAGATTCACAACCAGGCCTGCGGCAGCAGCAGCGGCAGGCTGGGCTGGGTCAACCGCGGCATGGCGGTGGCCAGCCGCCGCAGCAGGTGTCGCATGAAGCATTGCTAACCCAGCCTCCGCAGCAGCGGGATGGCTCCCAGCAGGGGCGATCGGACCTCCTGAGCCAGGGCGGTCGGGCGGCAGCTGCTGTGCTCAGCATACCCCAGTGCCTGGTGGTGGGCAGGCATTTCCAGGGCGGTGGTGCAGGCGGCGCCAACTGCTGTGCTGGCCAGGTGAGACTTGCAGAGGCGGAGCAGCTAGGGGAGGCAAAACCTGTCTTGGGGCGCTGCGGCTAGCACCTTGTCGGTGTTACATAAACGTGGCAAGCTTTGGGTACTTAAGGGGACTTCTCCAAGTGGAGTCAATAACCAAAAGCCGCATAGCATACTCTGCATGCATTCTGGGTCAGTGGCAGCCAGTTCCTCACATCCTCCAGCCCAGCCCAGCTTCTGCCGTAGACCGTGTGAGTTGCCAGCAGGATTTAACCGGCTGCTTGCCTTGTTACATCACTTTTAAGTCAGGTTAATTTCTTGAACTCGCTCCCCTGCCCAGCACAGAGGCTGGCGGTGCGCTGGGAGGAGGGCAACCCCCGCGACCCGTACGCCCTGTTAGTCACCCTGGCGCTGTCCGGCGAGCCGCTTGGCCACCTGCCCTCGGTGGTGGCGAGGCACCTCGCGCCGCTGCTTCGATTCCATGGCGTAGTGGTGGAGGGGGTGGTACTGCAGGATCCCTCCGGAGACAAGGCGCCAGTCCCGGTAGAGCTGCAGGTTGGTGTGCATGGGTTTGATGGGTGGTGGCATCGGGAGGTGGGTCCTCTGGATCCAACGGGGCTGTTGTGATATGGTGGTTGCGCAGCTGCTTTCTAGGAGCGCTATAATACAGCCACTGGAGACAAGATAGATAAAAGATATTGACGCTTCTCACATTGTTTGCTGCATACGTGGGCACGGCTGCCGGCTGCCTGGAAACTGCCCACTTTGATGGAGGAGGGAATCCAATAGCAGATACAGTTAATCAACTGCGCTGCAGGTCACCTTACGAGGCCCTCCTCTCAGCCCCTCGCCCAAGGCGCGGCCAAAGCTTGAGGCGACTGTGCAGCGGGCGCAGCAGGCAGCGGCGGAGCATGCGCAGCGGCAGGGCGCCGGGGGACTCACCACGGGCAGCCGGCTGCGTGCCAACTTCTTGACTGTCATGGACACTGTGCTAGAGCATGACGCGCACCTGTTGGACGGCGCAGAGCTCGGCTTTGCAGACGCCTTCCGGGTGGGTCACAGGTCCATATCAAGGGTGGCAGGGTAGTGCGATTTGAGAGTCAAGGGTGAACTGTGCGACACTGCTGGATGGTATGAAATGCCAAGGCTGCGTGCATGGCTGCGCTGCGTGTTGAATGGTATCCCGTGGGTTGCATGCCATGCTGACGTCGAGCAGGTAGAGGTGGTTAGTAGGGGACCTGGGTCCGTGTTTCATGGCTCCTGAGGTCATAGAGTGCCTGGAGAGGGTCAGGGTTGTGTGTTAATCTTCATGAAGACACTGGCCAAGCTTGACCCAGCAAAGACAAATAGTGTGGCTACGGGGCCTCCAGAGCTCAGCCCGACGCTGCTGACGGCACCATGCTTGAATGTTATCATGGCAGGATCTGGACCCTGCTGCCGCCTGCCTGCTCCTTCGGCTTTTCCAGAGGAGGGGTCCCTGGTTCCGCGTGGGCACGCTGAGCTACGCCGAGGTGCCTGACGTGCCTGCTGCGCTGCTGGCGCTGTGTACAGCGGGCCTAGCGCACATTGTGCAAGCCGACGGCAGCCTGCACAGCTGCGCCCACAGTGCAGCCGAGCTGGCGCAGCCATCAATAGCTGCGGCGACACCTACAAGGGCGGCTGTAGCAGGGCTTCAGCAGTCTGCAGTGGAGGTGGCGCCCTCATTTATTGGTGTTGCTGACGAGGCGCACAGCAAGGCATCTGAGGAACCCTTGGCAGGCTGCGCGGCTGCAGCTGCTCCTAGCTCTTGCGGGGACTCAGATGACAGCTGGGAGGTTGAGGAAGTGGCCGAGCAGGGCGAGCAGCAGAGTGAGGCGCTGAGTGGGTGTGGGGGTGCCAGCAGGGCCGGCGAGCCAGGCGAAGCAGCCGCCACAGGTGACCGCACGCTGCGCCACGCCACCTCATCTCTGGAGGATTGGCAGCAGTGCACGCGGCACGAGGGTCAGCAGCAGCAGCAACGACGGGAGCGGGAGGCACCAGACCCGCCGGCGCAGAGAGAGCTTGTCACGATCTCCTGGCAAGGCCTGGCCGACCTGCTGACTGTGCCGGAGCTGGGCGCCGTGCTGGTGGTGCTGGCGGGGCTGGCAGGCGGCAGGGGCGCTGCCGGCGGGGCGGTGGCATCAAGGGCTGCCGGCGGCGGCAACCGCAGCCAAGTGTTGGAGGCGCTCAAAGCGCTGGCAGGCAGGGACGAGGCAGCCACCAGGCAGGCTCTGCTGCAGGCCACAGGTGGGACGGATTTTTGTGAAGGGTGGCAGGTAGTGCTAACAGAGGGTGAGGGGCGAAGTCCACTGGTAGGGCTTGATGCTCTGGGGTCTTGCCTGCGTTGTGACCCAGCAGTTCTCCAGAGGTGGGTTGCCGCTGTGAACGCCCGTCGGTGTTAAAGCACGCAGAGGAGCATGTTCGGTGGGGGTGCGCTGGGCTGCATGTGCAGGAGCACCTCTGCCACTGCCAGTGAGGGAGCTTGCAAAGCATGGTGCGCTGTTAGGGCAGTGCTAGGGCAAGCGCAAGGGATGTGTCGAGTCTGGAGGAAAGCAGGTCAGCTCTGTGTCAGCCGCTGGAAGTAGTGCTAAACTTGCAGGGGACGTGGTCAAGCTGTCGGCCTGGTGCTGCAACGCCATCAACCGCTTCCAGCGCCTCTTCTTTCTCAACGAGGGCCACTCACTCTCACACGTAAGGCCGAGGCTGTCACTGGCAACTCCCGAAGCCAGAGGGTGTGCACAAGCCTTCACTGTTCGCTGCAGTCCTTGGAAGCAATAGTGCCTTGGAAAGGCACGGCCGCCTTCTGCATCCATTGGTCAGGAAGGAAGTGGGAAGTGCTGCTGCCAATTGTTAGAAATCTTAGAAGTAGTTGAGCTTGGCTTGTTTATCTTAGTGATAGCACTCATTTCCCTTGGTTGCCAACCAATTTACTTGTTGATTTGGAGCCCGCCTTGCGTTCCCTGATGTTGGGCGCACCCCAACCCCTGCACAGTTCTTGGCTGTGGACCTGGGAGGTGTGCGCTACCCCCGCTACCAAGTCTGGCGCAGCCGCAGCGCGTTTGCTAGCCGTGAAGCGCTGCTGCGGTACGAGTCGGCGCTAAGGCATGCTGAGGCACTCACAGATGCTGTCGAGGTGGGTTGGCCTGCTGGCTTGTGTGGTTGGTGCTCTCACCATCCGCTCTACTTATGGAACAATGCTCTCAGCTGGTGACCGGTGGCGCCGAGCCAACAGGGTGCTATAAAAGTGTGGTTCCTCTGTGGTACCCAGCACGGATGTTGCACGCAGCCAAGCCACACTGCTGCTGGTTGGACATAAAGGCCAGCTGCATGGTGTGATCGCCTGCCTGTCCTGCAGGTGGGAGACGAGGACATGGCTGAGCAGGTGCTGCAGCACGCCTGGGCTGCGCTAGATACCGGGGAGCACAAGCAGCTAGGTGACGGAGGGGCCGAGCTGCCACTCTTTCTCAAGCGCTTCAATGCAGGTGGGCTCCAAGGTTGCGGAAGCAAAGTGACGGCAGCAACATGCATTGCCGAGCTGGGTTGGACCCTTGGCATGTTGGCAACATGCACGGACTAGGATGCCATAGGAGTGCGTACGGATCAGTGGCTTGGCGCGCTGTGGCAAGCCCTCTTGCAGGCGCTGTTTTCCCCGTAGTGCAACACTCGGTGCATCGGCTAGCTTTGCGCTGCCCTGGGCTTCATCATTTCATCAGCATGCTATGTCAGTCAGTATGGTTCGCCTGTCTCGGCTGCGTACTACCCGTAGGTTGGGTATACTGCATGATGGCCACGCTGGGTGTGTCCCTGCTGGAGCGCGGGCGTAAGTACCAGGAAGCCATCGAGAGGCTGCAGCAGCTGCTGGGTGCGTGCGGGTGACGGCTTGTTCCTGCTTGAAGCCGCGGGTTGACTTTTGGTTTTGGCGGCAAGGGCTGGTGCCTTGCATTGCTGTGCTGTTGCGGGCTGTGTGCGACAGAACCCCGCAGGGTAGGTATATCTGTGCAGGGCCTTGCATGCTGGGTATGTACCCTCAAGACTTGATCATGTGGCCCTAACACCGTGCCATGCTCATTTCCACAGGCGGGGAATGCTGCCCCAGCCGGCGCGGCGAGTGGTGGCTGCGGCTGTCGCTCGACAGCGAGCACCTGGGCAGGGGGCAGGCCTCGCTGGAGATTGCCGAGGCGGCCCTGGCCGACGAGTGGCTGTCACACGGCGACAGGCTGGCGCTGCAGCGGCGGGTGCTGCGGCTAGGTGAGCTGCTGCAGCAGTTGCATTATCAACCCATCGCTGGGCCGGTGTTGGGGTTGCATCCGTGAATGCCCCGTCAGCATCGGGGTAGAGAGTCTGGCAGGGGTTGGGTGTAGACATGGCAGGGGCAGCTCTGGCTGCTGGTGGCGTTCCACAATGACAGGCTGGCCCCTGGCAATTGTAGTTGCAGCTGGGTAAGCTGGTGGTGTGCTGTCTGGCCCTGGTGGTTGGGAATACGTTCCTTAGCCGTTGACTTGCCCGGTCTTCTGATGGCCTCCTCTTGGGCCCCGCACTGAGCCCTGCCCCCCCCCCCACACACACACACACACCTCC
>BBXU01001749.1:0-11914 GCA_001598975.1 Parachlorella kessleri
CCTCGCCCCCCCCCCACCCCACCACACACACACACCTCCGCCCACACACACCCACACAAATGCGTGCCGCAGGCAAGCCGCCCCATCGCTGGCGCAAGCCCGGCTGGGCTGGCGAGGCGTCGCGGGAGCCGCGGGAGCGGCGCATCGAGGCCGCGCCGCTGAGCAGCGCTGTGGGGTTGAAGAGCCGCTTCCAGGGGCTGGATGGGGAGCAGTGCACCGTGGAGGAGCTGGCACTGCAAGTATGTGCTGGGGGCTGGGCCTGGGTGGGGGCCGGAATGACTCCCTTGTCGGTGTTGTCCTGGTCCATTGGGCGAGTAGGCTGGCGGGCTGGACTAGCAGGCTGGTGTAGCAGAGAGCAGTGGTGGTTAGCGAGGAAGGGCGTCGGGCCCACCACCCAACTCCCTACCAGATTTAGTGTTTAGGATTTTGGGGTCAGTGACAGGCGGCGGCCGGAAGGGTGGACACAGCCAGGTGGAATCAGGCTAGGCCTCCTCATAATGCCCCCACTGACGTGCAGTGCTGCTATGTTCCCTACTGGGTGCAGTACTATGCAAGCGAAGCTGGCGGCGGCTGGCAGGGCGTGCACAGCGAGGGTGGCGTGTGGGCCACGCTGTTTGGGCTGCTGCTGTGGGACGTGCTGTTCTGCACGGATGTGCCTGACGTGCTTCGCACGCCCTTTCAGACCGCACCGCTGGACCTTGACACCGACGCCTTCTTCCCGGCTCGCCAGGTGAGGGCGCTGTCTGGCAAGAGTTGGGTGTGCGCAAGGGACACCGGAGCAGGCACGGGGGGTCTTGCAAGCTGGGGGGCTTGGAAGGTCTGCTGCTGTGTCTCAGTGTTCGAGGTAGCCGGCTATTCATGGTCCTGCTGAATGCACTCTCCAGACTATTACTTCACTCACAGCAAGTTTGGGTTTGCGCAGAATGTAAATCTTTCCTGACAAACGTGCTGTGCAGGCTGCCATAGAAGCGACGCTGGCCCGCATCGCCGCCGGCCAGGGCCCCGCCATGCTGGCAGCCAGCTGGCAGGCGCAGGCGGGCACCTTCTGCCGAGGCGTCAACTGGGAACGCCACTCCCTGGACGAGCTGCAGCTGCTGGCAGAGTGCGTGGGGGGCCCGGGGCTTGCGGAGGTGTGCCGCCTGCTTGCTGAGGACCACGCCGGCTGGTCAGGTGCGGTGCCTGGTGCTGTAGTGCATATATAAATGCGCCCAGGCCTCAAGGGCACATCTTGGCGCGACACTACCCAGTGCTAGTCCCTACCACCACTGCTGCTGAAGTCAATTGGTCAGGTTGGATGATGGACATGCTATACTTTCTGAGCGGGGATGTAGCTTGTACCTCACACGCAGGCGCTGGCAAGCCTTTAGGAAGGCTGGAACCTGATGAGCTCAACTTTACATGCATGCTGCTCAGCACTTCCAAAGTTCCTGTGACCATAGTGGCATGCCGACGCTATGTTATGGATCTGAGTATATGCCTGCAATGACACGCTCCTCCAATCATCAACCTGGTAGCCACCCCTGACTGCGCGTCCGATCCCTGCTGAATCACAGGCGGCATGCCTGACCTGCTGCTGTGGCACCCCGGGCGCTGCGCTGCGCTGTTGTCCGAGGTGAAGGGCCCCCGGGACCGGCTGTCAGACCAGCAGCGCGCCTGGATGAACGCGCTGGCGGCAGCGGGGCTGGACTGCGAGGTGCTGAAAGTGGTCGAGCCACGACCCCAGCAGCAGCAGCAGCACCTGCCGGCGCGCAAGCGCAAGGGCCGGTAGTGCGGCCAGCCTGCAGTACTGCCAGCTGCAAGCCTGGAAATGTGAGGTGGTCAACTGGTGGAGGCCCGGCTGCAGCAACAGCTACTGCCGGTGCGCAAGCGGACAAGGGGTGGGGCAGGCAGCAATGTAGGGATGCAACCTAGAGTGCTGCAGTACAGCAGTGATTGACCACAGCAGCAGTGTAGGTGAGGGTTGTGAGTTGTGCTCTGGCACCGACACCTTGTTTCAGACACTAGTGTGCATACAACCGTCAGCACGCTTCCATGGTGCCTCTTTGCCTATACAATTGGGTAAGCTTTTAAGCTGAGTGTGCCTGCTACAACCAAATCAATTTGTATTTTGCTGAAGGTGGCAGGTAGCGTGAACTTGCGGCTAGGTTCACCTGGGGCTGGGGCGAAGTGCAAAAACTCTTCTGGTGTAGATAGTAGCCATACACCTTGTTGTACCACTGCCGCGCAAAACTGTTTTCACTTTCATTTCCAGCCACGGAGGAAGTAGTTCTGCGCGTGGGGCAGAGGCAATTCTACTTCCTGGTTACTCCGAGTTCTTGCACGGTGTTGTGCAAGGTGGGCTTCTGGGCTCAGAGTGGCAATATCAGCAGACCAGTACTGTGAAATAGAACCCCCCAGCTTGCACTCTTGCCAGGGGAGATGAGCCTGCCCGGCGTCTCATGGGACCGGCTTGGCAGGGGCTGTGGCAGCCTCACAGGAAACCCTTGGTTTAACATTCCAAGGCTCCACATTGTCCCAAGGGCATTGCCGAGGGGCAAGATGATAAACATCTGAATTTCGACAGGACCCAGAGCAAATCTGCACATAGCATCCGGCTATAAGCTGGGTGCACAGCCTCTACATAGCCCTGTCAATCAGTTCACCACTATCTCTCCTCTAGTCGCATTGCCGGCCACCATCAGCAAAAGCTGACAGGCAGCTGTATGGTTTCTGAGTTACTATAGTACGGATTGCATCGCAGAAACCTTTGAGCCGGCTGTAAAGTTGCAGTGAAAGCCTGATAAGCCTTGTAACCCCCCGATGGTGCACTCATACAAGAAAGAGGTGGACGGCAAGGGGCCCTTCCCAAATAGGCAGACCACGGTGCGATCTGGCGGTGGGACAAACCATGGAAGGGGAAGCTTGCTGCTGGGCGAACCAGACGTGTACTAGTGCCAGGATAGAAGTTGGGTGCGATAAACATTAATAAGAGCAGGAATAAGCGTTCCTACAAGGTTGTTGGGTTGCGACTGCAGCATGTGACCGAGGAACATGTCATGAACTCTACGGCAAGAGCTGCAAGTACTTGCAGCTGTGAATTTATATGTAGATAGGACAGATCCGCAAGGCCGTCTTGATTACCATTCTTCAGAGTATATTGTCTCCTCCGCCTTACCTGCCACCCATAACCCTAGCCCTGCCGGTGACGCTGCGTTAGTGGACTACACCACCGTATCTCTTGATCAAGACATAGCTCAGCGGTTCCCGCAACTGCTGTATCTGGCTTTCGCCTTTTACTAAAGCCAGCCGTGTGGGAGCCGCACCGCTGAGCATTAGCCATTTTTGAGAGCGACTCTGTCGCTTCACCCCCTCCACCCCACCCCTAACGGCACCCCTCACCAACGTTCACACCCTCCCCCCACCCTTTTCATCCCGTTTATACCTTCCCCAAAGTCTCTCATCACCGTACCAACCCTTTCCACCCGCCACTCCTGCCCATATTCCCCGTCCCACACCGGCGCTGCCTACTACCAATTTCATGAATTTCCGTAGAGAGGAAATGCTTGAGTATTGTAGAGAGCCGCCACTCCTGCCCATATTCCCCGTCCCACACCGGCGCTGCCTACTACCAATTTCATGGATTTCCGTAGAGAGGAAATGCTTGAGTATTGTAGAGAGCCGGACCCCCGGCTCCTTAAGGAAGTTTGATGCCGTGCTCCCCGTGCTGGATCAGCTGGAACCATCTGTGAGCGCCCTAACGGCATGGCCGAGACTGGGTAGTTTGCAAGGAAATTCCACAGTGACCGACCTGCCAACAAGCCGCCGGCGGTGGGATTAATCTTTCTTGTCGATCCTATATAGTAGGGATCAACGCAGCCTGGTAACAAGATGTTCAGATAAGGGAGGCATGCATGCTTCATAAGGACAAGAATAAGCGATGCCTAATATTCCACACAACCCATTCCTGTTCAGTACACAAGGGGCCAACATATTATGCCACACATCCCGGTTCAAACCGCCACTCAGCATTGGCAGTCCCCTACACTCTACCCCTGGAAGATGTCACATTACAAAGCTGTCCGGATTGCGATGTGACACATGGGACAGTGAGATGGAAGGGAAGGAGTCCCAGCAACCAAGACCGTCTTTGCCCTTGCTAAGGGGCTTGCCCATGCAATTGCTTAGGGGGCTTGTAGTTGGCTTTGCACTGTCGCAAAAACTTGCATATCCGCATATTTCCAAAAATCTGACACCCTAAGAAGGCAGCCCGTCATGGGGTGTTGCAACAGTGCGATGAGCTAGCTCAGCACAAGCGTAACAGCTCAGCACTTGAACCCTGAGCAGCATACACATGTGGAACTTCCTGTCCTACACACATGCAGCCAGCCTGTCTGGAACCTACAGGCCAGCTGCTCACTCAGCACGGTGCAGTACACCAGTGCCAATCAGTGCGTCGCACGTCCAGGGCCCTTTGCCAACTGAGTGATCCAACTCTGACAGGGCATGCTTGCGGGCTCTGACCCACTTTATCAACTGGGATCCAATGAGATACTGTGTGCGGTGGAGCCGCTGGCTGGTATGAAGCTCACGAAGGCGACAAAGCATTCGCGCGCAAATCAGGATGTGTCAAATATGACTACTGGGGCGCTATCAGAGTTGTGCTATTCTCCTCTACTCGATTGCACTTGATATGTCAAAGTCATATAGTATTTGGGCTACCAGCACCCACGGGGCCTAGGGATGCAGACCAGGAAGAAGGCAGGTGTACAGCCGCTCCGCGTACCAAATACCATACACGCATCGCCTCAGTCCTTGGACCCCTCCGTGCTCTCTTGCAGGTTCGGCCCGGAAGGATTGAACTGGCCAAGGACCAAGACGCCTTGATAATCCACTTTGAGGTGGGCACAGCGCGCTGGTGCTGCTCCACCTATGTTGCAAGTCCTGAAGTCCATACGATGCGTGTGATGGCCGTGCAGACTCAGGAGCTTGCAGTGGGTGTTGACGGGCAGGAGCGGCTGCTGGGTACCAAGCAGGGCTACAAGCGGTGAGTCGCGAGCGCAGTTACTGCACTTTGAAGGTGCGCCCACCATTTATGAAGTTATCTCAAATTCTGGGTTTGCAGGGTGAGGCTCCCATTAAACCCAGGCGCCAACCTGCAGCAGCTGGCTCAGGAGGTTTTAGCCGCAAACAAGCTTATACACCCCTCCAAGGCGGGCGAGGTAGAGCTGCTGCTGCAGCAAGCTTTGGATCGCAGCGCAGGCGGTGCTGCTACCAATCAACAGTTTTGGCATCAAAATGTAGCTACCGGTCCTGCGCCTGCACGGCCACAGCCTTTTGGTGAGGATGGGAGGGTAGATTGCATCTGGTTGTATGAAGCGCAGCAGGAGAAATGGCTCAAGCAACAAGCTGAGTTGACCTCGGTCCGCCTGCTGCAGATGAGAGCGATCGGCAGCAGCTGTGGCAGCGGCAGCAGACCTACATGCATAGCACTCGAGTGGCGTACATTCCATCCACTGCGATTGCTGCTCCAGTGACGATGGACCGGCTAGAGGAGTACATAGTACGTCAACGGGAGCCGTTTGCTGTGAAGTTCGTATATTGTAGGACACAGGGGGCAGCGCCGCAAAGGTTCGGTCGGTACGCGCCCCATGGTGGAGGCTGTGAGATGCCACAATGGCTGCAGTGACTCCATGGCGTCTGTAAATGCCAAGCCCTGCTGGGTGAGAAAGCGTGCTATGTATAACAGCAATATCACGTCTCGTTACCCTACAGGAGGCTCTTTACAAGGACGATATGGCCACCAAGGTGGCGGCCTCAGCCAGCATAGCACAGCATTTTCGGGAGAGCAGCAATTTCTCAGACCTCCAGCTGCACCCCACGCTGCTGCAGGTGAGTGACAGGGTCTTATCAAAGCTCTGGTCGCTACCATGCTGATTGTAGTTGAAGGAGCCAGCGCCATACTTCACTGAAAATCAGACCAGCTGGACCTGCCAGTTGCATTTAGGCTAGTCAGCTAGGATGGCATGGATTCTGAGATCAGGGACGCTGCTGTCATTGCGAAGTGTAGGCTATGCTCCTGCTGTCTAGGTCTCAATGGCTAGGAAAAGGGCAGACTACCTATGGGCTGAGAAGCAGTAAGCCAAATACTCTTGTGGCTTGTAGACGCTCTCGCGGCTGTTGCGGGATGATTACAAGCACAGCAGCGAGCTGTGCCTGAACCTTGTCTGCATATTCTTTAGCTTATCACACTTCCTGCAGTTCCACCCCATACTAGTACAGGTGCGCAGCGGCCTAGCTGCCTCTTTACGAATTGCTCGCTCTGACAAGACTACGCTGAGAAATGACAGCAGCGGAGATGGCACTATCAGCGGCCTCAGGGTATGTGGCAGAATAGAAGCATCAACCAGCGCATGCTGCCCATGTGCAGAACCAGATTGGATCATTGACCTTGGAGATCATGGATTTGGAGATGCGACGCTGTGAGCATTGGGAGCAGCGCGAGGGGCTTTCAGCAGCGGACATATGCAGCAAGCAGCTGCACCAGGAGATGTTGAACCCTAAGTAAGCCGGAAGTGTGAGGCTCCTTGTGCAAGTCAAGCTGAGGGTCAGCCTTGAACGCTATAGGTTCATGCTAGCTCCTTTCTCCCAAGAGCTGCTTGCTTACGTGCACAGGGAGCAGCGTCTTGCGGGGCTGCTTGCGCAGCAGGAGCCCCTCCTGTACTCGTGCACGTACCTCCTCCTCAACATGGCTGAAGACCAGACGGTGGAGCAGAAGATGCTCAGGAAGGTGAGTCCATATGGGCAGCGTATGCTGTAGTTGGGCAAGCGCGCTTGCAATAAAACTCAGCTGGCATCGAATCTAGAACTTGGGAAAGACAAGTCGCTATGCTGAACATAGGCCAAATTAAGCAGCAGGGACTCTGTCTGCAGTTAGTTGTTGCAGACTTCCATTGACCACTCTTACTCACTGTGCGTTATAGCCTGGCTCATGCAGAACTTGCTGTCCTACCTAGTGGTCATGCTGTCGCGCGCCAACGTAGAGCTCCTCGTCCTAGTCACTACTTTTCTGCGCAAGCTATCAATCTATGAAGAGAATAAGCAGCGGATGGAGGAGGCGGGGCTGATACAGAGACTGGCGGTGCTGGTCCCAATGGGTGAGGCAGGGTGGGGTTGGCGGGGTAAGACCCGCTTGCGTGTAGTCGAGCCTGGCCGGAGCTTGGGTTGAGCTTCAGGTTAGGTTTGTCCGGGCTTGGTACCACCTGAGCTAGGTAAGAATATGTTATGCCATGCCTGTCGGTAGTGCGGCGATGTGGCAGCACGCAGGAGGAGCACCCACTGAGCAACACATCAGTTAGTGGTCGCTCTTATGCAGAGAGCCAGGGAACTGTGGATGTGTTGCTGGCCAGCGTGCTGCGGCTCCTGCATAACCTAGCATTTGATGAGGAACAGCGGCTGCAGATGGTCAATTGCGGCTTAATACCCAAGGTGAGTGTGAGAGTCACAAGGCGGTCTGCAGAGCTCTCTCTAACTGGAACACAGCCGCATTTGAAAGCTCTTAAAGAATTTAGTAAAGTTATCACCTGAAGAGCGAACGACATTCCTGCCTGAAGAGCAAACTACATTCCTACCCTTGTTGCTGCACTAACTACCATGCGATGGGTCAGTGAGGGATTGTAACCGTAGCTTGATCAGAACCCTCAGTACTCCCTGCTTCTGGCTGCGTGACCCATGGACAGGCGGTGGGTCTCATCAGACGAGTTGCCGGCAAAGTGCAGCCGCTGGTGTTGGGGCTGTTATACCACTTATCCATGGAGGACAAGTATCGGTCCATGTTCCTTTACACAGGTGGGCAGGTACACTTAATATACCAGCGCCTGGGCAGGCAAGCCTTCCTGGGGATGGGAATGGCTTACCAGCTTGAGAAAGCCGTCTGGCTGGCCGTCAATAGTAGGCTTGCTTCTGTGCGTGTGTTAGTTGCTTCCAAGCCAGTGAAAGGCTCAGAAGTGCTGTTGTCCCTTGAGATTCTATTAAGCATGGCGCCAGCTGTGTTAACAGTAAGGTCTGGCTGGGCAAAGCGAACGAGACACCACCCGCTCTTAGCTGCTGCGCTGCAGACGCACTGTCGACCCTTCAGCAGATGGTGCTGTCCTGCCAGGGAGGCCTGCAGGCCTATCCTGAGCTTGCAGCCCTGGTCATCAACCTCACTCAGAACAGCCGCGTGGCAGAGGTAGGCCCTGTCAGACCCAATGTTGCTGGAGTTGTCAGCCAGATGACGCGACGGTAATGCCAGCATGATGACAAGATAGAGGGGTGGGCATGGGGCAGCCATCTGGCTGCTCACGGGAGTCCTTATAGCTATTCAAGTACCTCACCTTTCAATGATTACAGGAGTTGGCTAGGGGCGGCCGGATAGAGCAGCTGTTGCAAAGAGGGCTGCAGGGGCGGGATCCCCTGTTGTGGAAGGTGCTGCGCAACATCAGTCAGCACGACAGCATTGCGGTTAAAGTCAAGTTCGCGGGCAGCATGCCGGCCATCGTAAAGCTCCTGGTGGTGAGTAGTAACAGTTATGCCTGCATTCAGTGATGTTTCTCCCTTGTCTCCATTTCAACATTTTACTTGCTTGAATGCAATCTTACCTGCCCACAGGCTAGTGCATGTTAGTTAACTGGCTTCATTGTTCGGGAGCAAGCCGACGCTACAGCTGGTGGGTGCTGCCAAGTTTGATATGCTGCCGGTGTTTGCCTGCGGAGCAGGAGTGTGAAACGACTCCGGACATGTTCCTCGAGGTGCTCGGGTGCCTGGCCAACCTGGACATTCCTGGCTATGACTATGAGGCCCTCCTTACCACCACCCACCTTCATGAGGTGCTGGGTCGGCACGCCACTGCGGCTGCCACCCCCGATGATGTGCTGCTGGAGGTTGTGATGGCCACCGGGGTGCTTTGCACGGATGCAACCGCCGCTCTACTGGTGGAGGCGGGGCTGGTGAGTCCCAACGGGTGATTTGAGAGGAGGAGAGGGGCCGTAAATGTGTTGAATTGTATGGGAAGGAACACTTATAGTAACCGACTGAGCTGATAAACTCATGCGAGTGCTATTTGCTCGGCAGCACTAGGAGGGCTTGCAACAAACTTTGAACACCTCTTGTTGGTTTCCCTGTCCACACAGACCTTTGGTTGTGCTTCTTGTTGGTTTCCCCGTCCGGACGGGGTGGTGCATGCCATTAAGAATTGGTACTTGGATCTTGTGGTTTGTGGGCATAGTACATCCTGGCTTTTTGTTGGCCCCACTTGGGGGACTCAGCATGGTCAGGTGGCGGTACGCTGTTAGACTAGACTAGACCTCTTGTGGTCGACATGCCGTGTGACATTGGGGGTACTTCACCAAGGCCAATGCAGGCTGACGCCTGTGTGATTGCTCCTCCCTTGGCAGGTGGATGCCCTCTATGGCATGATGCTGCAGCGCATGGAGGATGAGGAGTTTGTGCTGCAAACAGCCGCCACTTCTCATGCGCTGCTGTCGGCGGCAGCCAGCAGGGCAGCCCTGCTGGGGCACCCTGAGGTTGTTGCACGGTTTACGGAACTGCTGCAGCATGCCAACCGTGAGGTGGGCTAAGGATCGCAGCTTAGGGTCAAACCCTGCTGGTTGGTCACAACAGCTCTATGAAAGGCTGGGAATATACTGTGAGGATAGATATCTGTACTTAAGGTGGTGGAGTCGTAACAGTAGTGACCCACATAGTGGTACCTTGTCCTGCACTGATGTAGGTGGTCAGGGCGGCCGACCGCGCGCTGGATGCCATCTCAGACCTGAGTGAAGAGTGGGAGGCCAGCATACGCCGTCTCAAGTTCGAGCAGCACAACCGCGAGTGGCTCAACATGGTGGCAATGGAGAGCGAGCTGGCTGGCGGTGCTGGGGCAGAAAGCAGCAATGACCAGATGGGTGCTGATATGTCTAGCGGAGCAGGTGGCGGGAGTGGCATGGGGGACGGCCAGGGCATGCTGGGTGATGGCGGCGAGATGGTGGGCAACCTGTATGATGCCTCAGACATTGTTGCAGAGGCAGCTGGCATGTAGTAGCAGGTGGTCTGACGCTGTTTCGGTGGCCTGAAGCTATTTCAAGTTGGCATGTCGTCTTGTATGAGTACAATCGTTCCTGCTAGACTTCTCAGCTTGTTTGTCATTTAGTCCAAGACTTTCAAGTGTCCACAATCTTCCACACAAGCAGCATACCATTGAAACCCAGCACGTCATCATGTCCATGACACGAAGGCAGTCAGCAGTGCAATTATAACAATAATCCACACAGGCACGGAGGAAGCCAAAGGCAGCTGCCCAGCCTTGGGAGACCCCTCAGCACCTCCTCCAGTGCCCTGAGCTTGACCACTACCGCCATTCTCTTGGCCCGCTTGTTGAACCCCTGCTGCTCCTCCACTGCCATGGGCCCCGTCCATAGCAGCGCCCTGCCTTTCCATGACTCCAACTTCCTGCTGCAGCCACTGCACCGTCAGGCCTTCCCTAAACTCCTCAAGAATCCTGGCGCGCTGGTCCGAGCTGCACCCTTTTTGTACAGTGCACAGGGAAGGTTCGTGCAAGGCAAAATGCACAGTAGCATTCTCCCACGGCAGCAAGTGCATGCCATTCAGCAGGAACTGGCCCTGCAGAGGCGACTCCAGAGACACAAACAACGCTAAGAAGGGCGCCGAAAGGTGGACAGCTATACGATCCTCCATGACATTGCCAAGGCTGCCCAGCAATGCTGCCTGCGAGGGGTCAGTAAGAGACGACCCCCCTAACCGATCCACCCATTCAACCCCAGTTACTTCCACCTGGCCCTGTGCCAGCGAGGCATCCCTAAATTCTGAGAGATACACAAAGCTCTGGGAGCACTGCAGCATTCGCTGTGCTGCATCACAAGCCTCAGCGTCGGCGCCGGCGCCCAGCATGGGACAGTCTGATGAAACAGCGCTGGCTGGAAGGGCCGAGCCATCCCCTGCTTCCTCCTCACTGACAGGAGAGGAGGCACGCAGGAAGGACGCCGGATTGCTGCTGCTGTTCCCAATGCTGGGCCCAGGTGCCGCTGCGGCCGTGAAAGGGCTGTGGTAGCCGGGAGTGGCAGCAGTGCCCGTGGGGCAGTAGCGCAGCCGTAGGAAAAAGTCTTGCGGGCCCAGTGCTCCTCCGCCGCTGGCATTGAGGACGGTTGGGAGGAGCCAGCCGGGGATGCTGGCATTCCAAATGGGACCAGCATCAAAAGATGCCACCGAGATGCCTGGGGAATCTGTCAAGTGGATGATGTCCTCTGGGTTGGTGGCTGTATAGGGGATGGCGTCGATGGTCAGATTGCCTGCGCCGACGGTCACAAATATGGGGGTTGGACGACTGACGAGGTTGGATATGCCAGTCGTTGCGACATGCATTGAGGTACTCTAGCACCAAAGTGCTATACCCAGCCCACCAGTGCTCTGGATTAGCTTCACCCTTGCCAGGCCTGCTGCACCCCACCCAAGCCACCAACGCCTCCCTTTACATAGGCAAGATCCTACCTACACCTGTCCTCCCCACATCTGTCACCGCCACAAATAGCTCGCTGACCAGCTGGAAATTAGTGTTTAGGTCGCTGTCACAGCCTCGCCCAGCAGGTTGCCTGTCCCACGCACCACCACTGAATAAAACACAATGCCAATGCTTGAAGCCCGCTGAGTGCTCCGAGACCCTCCCTTACCTGTCACTCCAACAGAGAGGTCGTTGACCAAATGCACGGTCACAGTCTGCTCCTGTCGGTCGACCACCCCCGACACCGCCACCGGCTGGAAGAAGGCCCTGGCAGTGTGGTGCAGCAGCTTCCAGGCACCTCCGTAGTTGATGCTGCTCCAGGAGGGGCCCTGCACATCAGATCCAACCTGAAAGCGGCTATGCTGTTGCTGCTGCGGGGGGGGG
>BBXU01001750.1:0-10649 GCA_001598975.1 Parachlorella kessleri
CAACACTAACCGTGTGAAGGGAAAGCTTGCACGCCGCTCATCCGGCAGGGGCGACCAACCTCCCAACACCCGCCACGGCGGGTCAGGCCAGGCTGCCACAGCCCAGCGCTGTACAGCAGTGCACTCACTGCACTGCGCAGCACAGCGTGCCTGGCCGGCGCGGGCGGCGGCCCCTGGACCGACGAGGGCCCTCACCGACCTGCCAGATGTCATTTAGCTGCCAGTACAGCACCCCGTACGTGACAGCCGAGGGGTCTTTCTTGAGACGCCGCCACCGACTAATGGCAGTCTCATAGACGAGCGACTGCTGGACCTGCATGCGGGTATTTGGAGGGTTGCACCTGTGAAAGAGCAACGCAGAACTTGGGCAAAAGGCAGCGGAGCAGCACAAAGGGGCGACTGAGGTGGCCTAGGGGCTGGTGGCAGGCTTTGTGTCAGACGTGGCTTGGCTCGCATACGGGAATTCGCCCGTGCATTAGCGGTGCAGACCCGTGGAACCGCATTGGCGTTGCAAAACTGGCTAGAGTACACTGTAAGCTACCCATGCTGGACCCCCTGTACAAGCATGTGGGCAATGCCTCGTTTCGTGGTTTCCCCCTGACATGACGACCACATGCAGGAGCTTACAGCCGAGCATTGCGGGCACCGGCCATCCATATGAACACATGCTAGCCTTAACTCCACCATGGTCGCGGCAGCACACAAAGCGACGACCCTCCCATCCCCCCCTCCCCCTTGTACCTGTGACAGGTAGACAAACGCCCTGAACTCCTCAGCAGCGCCATTATGGGAGCTGTCGACGGGGGAGGGCCCCACTCCTCCCTCAGTGGCGGTGCCCGCCACCTCCTCCTCAGAAGGCCTAAGAGCACCAGCAGGGGTACCCTGGCTTGGGGTGCCGCTCTCATTGCTGGGCTGGTTGCTGTCTGGCGAGCCGCTGAAGGTTGTCACTGGGGGCGTGTCGCTGAGGAAGTGGAGCCTCATTTGGGCGAGCAGCTGTTGTACCCCATTGGCGTGTCTCAGCCTGCATCAGCATGGGGAGGAGCTGGAGTGATGGGGTAAACCCCCAACCTGCTTGAACGCAAGCCCTGCAGGTATCTTGCGGGCTGAGAGGTCAAGTCACAGATGTGTGGTTACACTACAGAGTGCCTTGCATCATCCACCTTTGAAAAACGACGGATGAGGTCAGCTTAACAGAAGCAGCCAGAAAGCCCCTGGCTGACCTGAAATTAGTCATGGTGGCATTGATGGCCCAGTCCTGTGGCTCCGTCACCTTCTGGTACACTGCAGCAGCAACCCAGCAAGCAAGGGTGGGAAACTTAGGCTCTTGCAGGATGCTGCAGCCGCTGGACCTATGGATTGGACTCAGCTTGGAGACAGCTTTGGTAAGTATAGTTGCCTGTGGGGACAGCTTAGTAAGCCTGGGTTTCAGAAACTCAAAGGGTGAATGACCATGCTGGGTCTACTACCTCATGTGTCATCACACAAACCAGTCCGCCAAATGAGTCGCCCAGTCTACCCACCACCAACTGCAGAGCTGGCGTGAGTACCAGCACTCCCACATTCCATTGCAACCGCCCCAGCAGGACAAAGCCCACTTCCTCGGCCCCTCATGAAGGTCCAGGGTGCTGGCTAAACGGAAAGGGCTAGAAGGAAGCAGCCAGCTGTCACCACACGCCTACCACTAAGGGGGAAAGCTCTTCCCATCGACACCGGAACAAATGCTGGCGCGGGTGGGCAGGGTGTGAGCCCTGTTGATGCATGCCACACCTGAGAACAAGGGGAAGCTCATGTAGCCAAACTCGGAAACAAACTTGGCTGGGGGGTAGGTGAGGGGGTCCAGGGCATCGCTGCTGTAGTCGTAGAAATGCACGTCCCCAAAGTGAGGGTCGGCCACATCGCCCCACCTGCACTGAGCTTGACAACTGCACTGAAAGACAGGTGGCTATGCGACCCAACGGACACGGCGCTGCCCCAAATATCGTATAGGGGAAGGCACCAGGCGGTGCATGAGGGCGCTCCATGCAGGTCCTTGGCAGTGGCAGTGTTGTGTCTTACCCACAATCCATCATCACATTACCCTAGCGCAGAGGCAGTGAGAACATGACGCCCGCACACACAAGTAGCAACCTAGCCTCTTCCGCAGCACTAACCAGACCAATGCACAGGGCAGGCTTCACGCGAGCACGGCAGCATCACTCTTGCCCCACGGCAGCATCACTCTTCCCGGGGCAGGGACCTGTTGCGGGAAGCAGCAGCCCACCTCTTCACGTAGGGTTCTGTGCTGTAGATGCCGTTGCTTGGGCTGGTGTCCAAGTAGATGATGCTGGGGTCGACACTCAGCAGTGCCTGCAAAGGCCGTGGGGGAACCCAAGTATAAGATGTCGGGGTCAATGCTCGAACAGGCTGCATAGGAGTGTCCGAGCGAGTCATCCGGACGACTGCCGTCGGTCGGCTGTCAACTACACGGTGCCACCTCCACGTCTTCCAGATGGTGCAAACCTCTTCCCGCCGACAGCTTAACCTGCACTGTACCCAGAGAAGGCAAGACTCCAGGCATTACGCCACAAACAGCTGGTCCATTGCAAGTTGCAGGATAGCAACCCGATAGCAATGTCGCGTAGCTGTAGTGACTGGTGCAAGGCTGGTCCTGGGGACCCAGCAAGTCAGTCACACAGGTGGCTCTGCGTCACAACCAACACGAGGGGCTGCTTCTCTCGTTTACATTTCCTTTCCCTGGCTTTCATGTGTGTGCAATCAGGCGACAAGGTTCCTGCCACATAGCTGTATAGCTTCCTAATTTACATTACACTTCAGGCTAACAGCAACCCGCATGCTCCATGACCACACACCTGCCTAATGGTGCTTGCCATGGGGAGCAAGGATGTCCACAGCAAACAGCTGCAGCGCGAGGTCTGGGCCCTGTCCTGGGCCTCATGTAAAGGCACTACCTCACCTGTCGGGGTGGTCTTCACCCAGGAAACAGATAGGACAAGCAGCAGTTCATAGCGTGTTTTAAGTGTACATCTATTATACAAAGTAGAAAAGCATACTATCTTCTTCTCTCTCTCACCCGCCGGATGGTGTCCACAAAGAGTGTCGAGTAGTCCACCGCATACAGCTGCGGCCGCGCCAGCGTCTCACCAAACCAGGTGAAGGCCGCCTCGTTCTCGTTGTTGCCGCCCCACAGGGCAATGCTGGGGTGGGTGCTCAGCCGCGCAGCCTGGTACTCAACCTCGGTGGATACCTGTTGGGGCATGGAACGGGGGCGGCAGGGGGGGGGGGGGGGGGGCGGGGCGAGGAGGCGTCAGCAGTAGCTCCCTTGTTGAGGGCCAGGGAAGGGCCGGACCTGAACCACACTGCTAGTGAGCCTTGCTGGTTGCCTAACTTCCCATGACCCCGGCAGGCCCGCCCTTCTGCTCAAGGGATTGGGCAGGACCAGGGGGGGCAGCTGAAGCTCGGCTCTGGCCATGACTTCAAGGTGAGACTATGAAAGACTCTGACCTTGGAAAAGGGTGAGACAATGATGGGCTTAAAGGTCCGTCACCTCCTCAGGGAAGGCTTGGTCCCAAGCGTACTAGGTGCAGGCAAGGGTCGAAACACACATATTAGTTGACTCTGCATTTAGTGGTCCTGAAAGACTTAAAAGGGTGGTGACACTCACTTCCTGCAGGAAGGCTGTGTCCCTGGGGTACATGGAGCAGGCAAGGGACCACATTTTAATCTCTCCTGGGGGTCCAGATAGAATGTACGAAGACCCACCTCATCTCTTGCAGGAAGGCTGTGCCCCTGGGGTACATGGAGCATGCAAGGGTTACTTTGGATTTCTCCGGGGGCCCTAAGAGAAATTTCATGGGACCCCACTCACCTCCTGCAGGAAGGCTTGGTCCCGGGGGTACATGGAGCAGGCAAGGGACCACATTTCAATCTCTCCTGGGGGTCCAGAGAGAAAGTTTACGGAGACCCCACCTCACCTCTTGCAGGAGGGCTGTGTCCCTGGGGTACATGGAGCATGCAAGGGTTACTTTTCGGATTACTCCGGGGGCTCTAAGGGAAATTTCATGAGACCCCACGTCACCTCCTGCAGGAAGGCTTGGTCCCTGGGGTACATGGAGCATGCAAACATGGCCTCCTGCCACACCAGCACCCCCGCCTCGTCGCAGGCCTCGTAGAAAGCATCTGCAGGACAACCAGTGCAGGTGCGCTGCGGCAGCATACAATGGCAGGGAGGCTCGTGAGCTGCAACAGCCAAGCCCACTGGCACCCCGCAGCAGCGCGCTGGTTACTCACTGCCTTTCCAGCCAGCCCCAGAGACGGCAGGATGGCGAGGTAGCTAGGGAGACATCCCAAGCTGCTCTAGGGCCCGCCCTGGGCAGCCCACCGCAGCTTAGAAGCCTGCTGTGGCGCCCCAGTGGAGCAACAGGAGGCCCACCCAGGGACGATGAATAGGCAGCGGCCCCTCACTGCGGACAGGCACAACCACCCACCCACCCACCCGCCCGCCGTGGCATTGCCTGGATGTTGGCGGGGGTGGCGGCTTTGTATATGGAGTATGGTCTTGTACCATGCTGTACCGCTTGCCTACTTTCATTACCAGAGAGGGAAGCATCGAGGTGAAAAACCTGCCTGCCCCTCCCACACAACCCACAGGCAAGCCGGCCCCGCCCGCCCGCCTTCCCACCTTGGAAGTACCGGCCGCCGCCCCACACCCTCAGCATGTTCATGTGGGCCGCCTTGGCGCTGTGCACCAGGTCACGCAGGGCCGCGGGGGTCACCCGGGTCTCTAGGATATCCGCAGGCACTATGTTGGCACCTGCAGCGCGGGGAAAGCCCACACTGCGGGGTGGGTTGGGGACAAGGGGCGGCGGGTTCAGCGTAGGGGTGGGGGCTGCACTGCTAATGCTCACATGCTCTGCTGGGCCTATGATGTGACCCGGGTCCATACGGCGGCAGCAGGACTCTGTTGGTCACCGAGGAAAGGCTAAGATAAATGGGAGCAGAGGGCGAAGGAGTAGGCAGCCCTGCAGGGCCCTGGGGTCTGTGAGGTGCGCATGTGTGTGCGTGTGTCACAGGAGCCATCTTTGCCGGGACCAAGGGCTGCAGGGTAGAGGCGCGGTGTGCTGTCATGGTGGGGTTGAGAGAGCAGGTTGCTTACAGGTGCTTTCGAGCAGGCAGTGGCCCTGTGGTCGCAACACCATGGCGAAGTTGCACAGCAATAGGACCACCTAGTCTGCCTGCCAGGTGGCCCATGCCCTGGGTTCCCAGCAGGACAGCGTCACGGCGAAGACCCTAACCCAGCCGCAGCGAGACTGCTGTTATCCAGCCTCTGCTGCCTACCTTTGGCATACAGGGGAAGCCCATTGACACGGAAGTAGAAGGTCTCCCCTGGCGACCCGTCAGCAAGCGTGATGGGGTCCTTCACAAGCTCCACCTGACGGAATCCGATGCGCCTGCGGGCATCGAAGGAATCCAGCAGGCGCAGCGTGCGTGATGGGGTCCCTCACAAGCTTCACCTGGCACCTAGTACCCAGCAGCAGGATTTACATGGTGGCGCAAGGACAGGCAGTGGGGGGCCGCACAAGCGCAGCTCAGGCACAGCATGCCACCCCCCACCCAGGCCCCAGCCAGTTCGCACACCTTTCCAAGCTGGAGGCTCGGCCAACAAGGGTGTCGCCCTCCCCCTGCCCTGTCGCATTGTCGCCTCCCTGTCCCTCTGCCATCGCATTGCCGGCCCCTTGTACCTCCCCCTCCGATGCATTGCCGGGCGTATACGTCACTGTTAGGAGATACATCGCCTGCGCCCCAAACTCGTGCGGCCACCACAGCTGAAAGGGCGGTGTGACAAGGACTGTGACGCTGCGCCTGACAGCCCCCAGCCCCCCCGCGCTGCCGCAGCTGCCCAGCGCCCCCCCCGCCTCCCCCCGCCCTGCGCCAGTGTCGCTGCTGGGCCTGCTGCTCCAACCCGTTGTTTGGCTGGCGGGTGCGCCCTGGCTGCATGAGGGATCTACAATCAAGTCGGCCCCTAGGGAAGGCGGGTTTGGTGTGGGACAGTCACCTGGAGAGCAGGCTGGTATCGTGACCTCCTGCTGGGTGCCCCAGTGCTCCCTATCACTACCACCATCATCATCACCACCACCACCACCACCAGCAGCAGCAGCACTGCTGGCAGTGGCCCGGGAGGCAGGCCCAATAGAGGCTGTCAAGGTGCCGCTGCTGGGGCTGGGACCAGGCTGCAGGAAGGCGCCTATGCTGAGGACAATGCTGCCGTTGGCTAGGTGCTCCTGCTGCACGCTCAGCCCTGCAGGAGGGGCACTTGGTGTCCACACTGACCATGCCACCCTGTACTGGAGGACAGCGGGAATGTATGAAAGCCGCCTTGCTAGGAGTCCCAGGCAAACGGCCGTGCGCACTGACAAGACAACCAGCCACCCAGCCCAGGAGGCCTGTAGCCAAAGCCGGCCACAAAATTAGGAGGCAGCCGGGTGAGAAGCACCTTCGTTATACTGCCTGCATCTCACTCACACCCCACCCCGACCACAAACCTGTGAGGAAGGCATCAGCGTACGCTCTCAGCCACACGCCCCCGGTGATGCCTACTGGCGCAAAGGCCGGGCCCCAGTCCCAGCCAAAATCAGAGGCTGCCTTCCTGATGAAGTTGTAGTGGGGGAGCGCTCCCACTTGCTGCAGAGGGATGGGGCAAAGTACGCTATCCTGAGCAAATACGAGGCTGCCTGGTGAGAAGCTGCATGGCCGGCAGGGTTGCCGTAGAGCAGGGCACCATTCACTCCGGCAGGGCAAAGTGAGCGAGCTGCGGGAAGCTGATGTCAGTCAGAGGGGGCAGATCCCAACCAGAGTCACACTCTGCCCTCGTCCAGAGGCTCTGCTAATGGGTGCAGTAGCAGCACATGCCCAAGTAGACTTGCCTGTGTGTTGGGCACCGCATAGGGGTAGTTGGATGCCTGTAACCCCGCATAGTGCACCGCTGACCTCAGCTTTATTTGTAGCTGATTGAGCCCCTCCTTTACGAGGCCCCCAGTTACATCAAAGGCATGCGGCCGGTGGGCATTGGCCGCAGCTCCCACCGACACTCCGTTGAGGGTGATGTCAGCGACAGTGTCGAGGGACTCAAAGAAGAGCTGGTAGCGAGCGTGGGCGGTGGGAAAGTCGGCTGGCAGGGAAAAATTGCAGGTCCAGGTCCAGTCGCGGAGGGGTATGCCGCTGAAGTTAAACTCCCCAAACCTGCTCAGCAAGGTGGCAAAGGACCCCTCAATATTAAAGCCACTACCCCGCCCTGCCCAAGGTAAATAAGGTCCGTCGTGGCAGTGGACTGCGTTGCACATCCCTGGGGTTGAAGGGAATATGAAGTGCAGGCGGGTTACTCTAGCAGCCTCAGGCTCAGTGCTTCACATAGTCCAAACACGCTTGAACAAGTGCTCAGACGTTCTCAACGCTCGCCTGTAAAGGGGATCAGTTCCTGTTTGGTTGGCAACGAGTTGCAGCACTGTGGTGGGAGGGGCGGCGTTAGGGGTGGCGCCGCCTGCACTTGGTAGTTCATTAACCGCCCAGACACCGCGCTCATGCAGAGCTATCGACCCTTCCAAGGCGGATGCAAGCCGCGCCCGGTGCAGCAGCAACACTAGCAGTACTGCGATCAGACGTGGGCTGCCCTGCATGTCACATGTCTGGTCCAGGGGGACGTGAAAGTGTCAAGAATGTCTTCAAAGCGGTATCCAGACACCGAGAAACCCACGTGCGCCCCACCCGCACTTACTCAGCCCTGACTCATTGGCGCTCGGACAGGCAGAAGGTCCGCAGGACTATTGTTTAGACCGTGCAACGTTGCTTGTTGCCTCACCCTACATTGGCGAGGGCACACATATCGCGAAGGTCAGCAACACCTCCAAATTGGCAAGGAAGACCACCACTGCTCTCCACGTTTGGTCTGGCAGCTCTTTAGGATCCTGTAAGCTCCCAATCTTATTTCTGCTACCGTAGCCCCATGAACAAACCTTGTCTGGTGATGCTGGGCTCCAGCAGTGGTTGCAGGTGGGGAGGCAGACCAGGGGCAACTTTGAAACACGATAATGCTCATACTCCTGCGACCAAGCACTGAATGGTGGCTGCATGTTTGCGCATGTTGGACAAGGCCGTCCAAGGGGCCTCCCGCCACGGGGTCGCCTCACTCATGACGATCCTGTGTTTTGCATCCATTGACCAACAGAACAGAAGCTTGGCCTGATCGGCATGCGGAAAGGAGAGGACGTTGGTGGAATTTGTGTGTACGGTTAAAAGTCCCTCGGAGTTGGGGACCGGACGCACTTTCCTCTGCTAAGATTGGCATCAAAAGTAAGCACGGCCACCATGCAAAGCCTGCGGCTACAATGCGCGTGCACCAAGCAGGGGACGCTGCAGCAGCGTCGGGTCTACTGTGCGCGGTTAGCGAGGCCAAGGACTGTCAGACTTGTCAGCCAGGCTCCTCCAGCTGCAACAACAGCGGCTCCACCGACTGACACAACGCTTCAGGTTAGTACGGGTCGAGCGGCAGGCTAGCCTTTGGTCTGCGTTTGTGTGCTGCGCAAGTGGCAGCCCTCTTCCTCTAACAAGGAGGACAACGAGGGCTGCTGCATGTCAGAGGTTGTCCTGCCTGCTGCAGACTGGAGTGCCGGCAACACCCCAGCTGGGGCTGCCCATGTATGACAAGGCTGCCTCGGGTGCCCTGGGCAAGACGAGGATAGTTATCTTGGGCAGCGGCTGGGGCGCCATGTCGTTTGTCAAGCGCTTTGAGGAGAGCGCCACAGAGCGATACGAGCTCATCCTGGTGTCACCGCGCAACTACTTTGTGTGAGTAAGGGGCGACCCTCAGGGGGTTCCGTGTGCTCCAGCTTTGTCAAGGCTCGCTTGGACTTTGCCCACGCTGGCTGGACCGCTGATTGCTGGCTGGCTGGGTGGCTGGCTGGAGCGTACATACACTGACTGTGGTGTTATGACGTACCGGCTAGCCTCCGGCAGATCTGTTGCCTCAGTATGTACATTTTGCACCCCATGCAGGTACACACCCCTGCTGCCTGCCATGTGTGCGGGTGAGAACGTGCTTGCCACACGCCGCAGCAACTGTTAGCAGACGTGCAGTGTTGGTCTCCCTGCTTGGCCGCCTTGAGAAAGGAATGGAGGGGGTAGCTGTCGCAGTGATTGTGTTGGTCAAGTATGTGGCAGGAAGGGAGGGAGAGGTGTTGCTGTGGTTTGAAGGGTGGCAGGAAGTGTGCAACCC
The DNA here is from genome assembly GCA_001598975.1 of Parachlorella kessleri. Classification (NCBI taxonomy): domain Eukaryota; kingdom Viridiplantae; phylum Chlorophyta; class Trebouxiophyceae; order Chlorellales; family Chlorellaceae; genus Parachlorella; species Parachlorella kessleri. Next base: position 9,266 of record BBXU01001750.1, read on the forward strand.
GCTCCCTGTGCCTGGTGCAGGGACTGTGGAGGAGCGGTCCATAGTGGAGGCGGTCAGAGCTGTGCTTGGCTCCAAGGTGGGCTGCCCCGCTGGACTGAAAGGGAGGGAGGATTGAGCCATGCAGCCGTGCTGCTGCTAGGAGACGGCCTGTGCAGGGGTACCTGCCCCTACTAGGGTGCCTCCAACTAGAACATATGTGCGGGTAGCAGGCATGGGGTCCCTGAGCTGATGTAAAGCTGGTTGGTTGGAAGCAGGCACTGTGACGCTCCAGCGTGCCTTTAGCACAGCTGCCTGCTTGGTTGCGCGGCCCTGGGAGCCATGAGCCGCCCCCCCTCTCTTGTGGCACTTGCTGGTAGCAGCCGTGTGAGTCTGAGCCTGAGTTGGCTATCCCTGCCTGCCTCCCCACTGAAGCAGTCTTCTTTACCTAAGTTTTTCCATGTTATACTTGTACTAACCCTTCCTTGCAGGGCAAGTTCTTCGAGGCGACTGTGAAGGAGATCCTGCCGGAGGAGCGGACCATTGTGGCGTGCTTCCCCGAGGACGCCGGCTTTGCTGAGGCCTGCTTCAAGATCCCTTATGACAAGCTGGTGGTGGCGGTCGGGTGAGGCTGTGTGTGTGTGGGGGGTGGGGTGGGGGGGGGGGTAGGCGGTGGGGGGTGCATGGAGGATAGGAGGTGGCGTGGCCTGCATGAGGGACGAGTCCTGAAGTAGATTGGTGGGATGGGGTGACGAGGGGTTTGTCGGACTTTGGGTTGGCGTGTGTGCTGCTGTGTGACCTTGCATGGCAGCACTGGAGGGGTGGGCGTACTGCAGGTGCCCTGCCTCGCCCTGGTGGCTCTCTAGGCTTGATACCCCATGACCAGAGTGGCCCCTGTGCTGTCGATTGCCAGCCCCTCCCCTCCCACTGGTGTGCTGTGCTGTGCTCTGTCTGACTCATGACCTCGTCATCCCCGCGCAGGTGCGTGAACAACACGTTTGGCATCGCGGGCGTGGAGCAGCACACCAACTTTTTTAAGACGGTGGAGGACGCGTCGCGGCTGCGCCTGCGCGTCAGCGAGTGCTTTGAGCGAGCCGCGCTGCCGCAGACCACACAGGAGGTCGGTCAGTCAGTTGGCAGGGACTTGCATGGGTGGGAGGCTGCGGGGGCTGGGCTCCAGATGTAGCCTGGGAGCAGTCACTTGCACAGTGCTGGTTTGAAAGAAGAGGGGGAGAGGGCTTGCCGTAGGGCAGGTCTCTTTTAGGCAGAGCCGGTGGTAGGTGCGCAGGCCGGAGTAGGGCACCACCCAGGGCAGCAAGCAGCCTGTGGCAGGAGGGGGAAGCGCTGGACAGCGCGGCGTGGTAGCCGTGGGTGCAGCTGGACACGGGCTAATCAAGCGCGCGCCCCC
>BBXU01001757.1:0-16648 GCA_001598975.1 Parachlorella kessleri
TAGGGCGGAAGTAGGGTCAGAGCGGGGTGTTAGTTAGGTGCAGGTAGGGCCGAAGCAGGGTCAAGGCGGGCGCGAGTAGGGGGGAGGTAGGGCCGAAGCGGGGTCAAGGCAAGGCCTTAGAGTGGAGGTAGGGCCGAAGTTGGGTCAAGGTGAGGTCTCAGTAGGGTGGAGGTAGGGCCGAGGCGGCGTCAAGGCGGGGCGTGAGACAGGTGGGGATAGGGCCGAAGTAGGGTCAAGGCGGGGCGGTAGTAAGGTGGTGTTTCGCTGCATTTATAACCCTTGGTGAACACACTCTCCCCTGAGATACTAAGTTGGGTGGCAGACAGGGGCGGTCTGCAGAGTAGTTTGCGTGATACAACAGCTGGTCAAAGGAACGACGTAGCGCACAGCGTATACACACCCTTGCCCAAATGCTGAACGGAATAATTGAATGAAAATATATAGTGACATGCGATGGCGGACCCCCAAGGCGACAGCCCTACCCGTTATGTGAGGGGTAAGGGGGAGTGCAAAAGGTATAATACTGAACAACTGTTGCCCCGCCCGCGCTACTTGGCTAGCATGCCCAGCATGAGATGAAAAGCAGAGCTCCCTTCACAGGACGTCCGTTAGGTTCCAACAGTGCATTGCTTTTCGCTCAACTTTGGACACTCTTGTGTGAACCTTGCCTGGAGAGCAACCATTGATCGAGCGTCACGCATAGATCGCAGGCCCAACTTTCATGACGCCCTCCTCCTTCCACTTCAAGCATCGGTGGAGCCTCAAAAACCATCTATTGTCAGGCAAGCGCTACAAAGACATGTCAGCGGTAGCCCTGCTTGCTTGCCTGGAAGGCCAAGTGCCAGGCTTATTATTACTCAGCAAATCTCGTTTATTTGGCTGCAGGAATCACAATCCAGCCTTGGTTAAACCTGTTGTGCAAGTACGCTGCTCTGTTGGACTGGCGACTGTACTGGCACCGAGTGCTCTTCCTGACGGCCATGGCTGGCATTAATAGCTGTGTTGCTGCACTGGAAGCAGTGCTATTCAGCCGTCTTTGGGCCAGGCAGCCGCTCAATGAAGAGCCAGTCTTCATTTTGGGTCACCCCAGGTGCGTCTTGTGATGAGCGGCTGCGAACACTGCAGTCCTCCCCAGCCCGAAATGCCTTGCTTTTTATACTTAGTCAGAAGAGGGCCAATGCTGTGAGGTCGAGTTGTCCCCCTGGCCTTGGTGTGGGAGCAGGACCGGCACAACGCACCTGCACAACCTGCTGGCGCTGGATGGGCGTTTTGCCTATGCTACCATCCTCCAGGCGGGTGAGCTGCCCAACTGCTGCCGGCCTGCTGGGCTGTGGGTCAAATAGGTGGTAATGACACATAGGACGGATGCTGAGTACAAGTGTGCTTCATGCAAGGTGTGCTGACATCTATCTTGTTTGCGTTCTGGTCTTGGCACTGGAACTCCCTCCGGAAGGCGTTGCGGAGAAGCAAACTTGGGTCGGCATTCTCTTGTGTAGCAGTTGGAGCGAGGTAGTGCCCCTAAACCAACCTGCAGCGTAGCTCTTAGCGACACAATAATTGCAGGCTTGGCAGGTCTTGTTCTTCGCTTCTTGAAAACCTATATCAGATGCAGGTGCCTAAGTCGCAGCTTAGCTGCCTGCAGGGTTCCCCTCCTCCTTCCTGTGCTGTGAGCTGTTCAAAGGGCTGCTGGCGCCCATCCTGGACAGTACTCGGCCCATGGACAACATGGCCATATCGTTTGACACGCCAGCAGAGGACGAGCTGGCCACCAACGTGCTGACAGGTGCGGTACGTTCCCTGTGAGGTACGTTGAGTGGTGTGATGAGGCTGCAGCTGCCAGGGTATGCTTGCTTGAGAGCTCAGTTGCTTCTTCTATATCACACCCTGACACTATTTTGCCGGCCCAGCTTCTGTGGGTGCAGGGGGGATCTCTCCATACATGCCCATTACACTGATGAAGTCCCATAAGGATTTCGCCAAGTACTACACGTTCCAGGATGCCAGCCCTGCTGAGCTTAAGGCTTGGATGGACAGCTTCCTGGGTTTCCTTCGCAAGGTGAGGGGCACGGGCGCTTACACCGTGCAGTTGCATGTATCCATGCCGCACCTTCGATGACCACTCATGTGCGTCATCTCTAACGCTAAACCGTACTGTCATGTAACTTGTCCACCAAAATGTCGCCACCCTCACTGAAACAGCCGATTGCCGCTTCAGCAGCTTGGTTCCTGGGGCAAACAGCCTCTCACTTGCGCCCCCTGGGTGGCTGTAGGTCACCTACAGGCATGGCGGCACCAAGCCCCTGCTCATCAAGTCCCCGGTGCACACCGCCAGGGTGCGGCTCCTGCTGAGGCTCTTCCCAAAGGCCAAGTTCATCTACATACACAGGCACCCGCTGCAGGTGTGCTGTGCTTGCTGCCATGCCCGTGCGTCACACACCCTGCGATATGGACAGCTGTCCTACCGGGGGAGGGCATAGCAGCCAGGCCAGCAAGGCAACCACAAGTGGTAGTGACGTGCCTGGCTCACACACACAGGTGAAGGGAGCAGTGAAATGGAAGCTAGGCTGTTGTGCTGGGGAGGAGACTGCGATGGCATTAGCTCCCAATGGCTAACTTTTCATTTGGAGTAAGCAAATTGCAGATCGTCAACTGGCTACACTTTGCTTTGGCAGTGCAGGTGTTCCAATCGGCGGCGCACATGGCAGACACCTATTACTGGTACTGCTACTTGCAGCGGCCTTCGGACCAGGACATAACCTCCTTTATTCTGGACCAGTATGATTGCCTGTACAGGACCTACCTCAAAGACAGGGAGCTTATTCCTCCAGGTATGATGGGCATGCCTCCCATTATCCTTTGGTATATGCTCGCCGCTGGCTTGGTGTGACTCCCGCTGGCAGCCGTTGTGGCGTGGCACCCTCTTGATGATATGGGAGATGCCAGCTCATGTTTTCCTCTGGCTGGACTGGACGGTTGGGGGCCCGCGAGGATGGTCAAAGCCAGCCAATCTTCTGCACATGTCGAGTGCAGCCGGGATACCATGCTGGTGGGCTTGTCTGATGAAGGCCGCTCTTTGACAAGGTGGCATAGGAAGGCCAGCACGGTCTGCCAGCACAAGCATGCAGTTGCAGATGGTGATGGGTTGTGACCGGAGCTCGGTGGCTGCACGGGGATCTCACAGGGAAGGAAGGGAGTGGAAGTGAAGGGACTGGCTCGCCAGGGGCCCTGCACTTGCTTACACCCGCAGGCAACCTGGTGGAGGTGTCTTTTGCGGAGCTGGACCATGACCCGCTGGGCACGCTGCGCTCCATCTACCACCGCTTTGGCTGGGGCAACTTCGAGGAGGTGCTCCCCCGGCTCAAGGGTTACTGCGCGTCGTTGAGCGACTTCAAGAAGAACGACCACAGCAGGTGATGTTGTAGAGCACACCACACCTTTGGGGCCTAGTGCCTGACGCTAATTCTGGGAGGGGTGGGCATACGGCGGCAGGGAGACGTACCTGGCAGAGGGGCATGGCATTCCTGCCCAGGCATCATCTCCCGGCTAACATTGCTGATTGTGATCTACCAATGATGTGCCTACTCTGCCTTGCATGGGTTGTACAAGTTGTTTTGCAAGCAGAAAGCACTGGTAGGGTTGACAGTTGGGGTGGGTGGCTGCGAATGAGGTATCCTAGTGCGCAGGCTGGGGCTTGATAGTAGGATGCTTGAGGGGCCCTTGGGAGGGTGGACAGCAACGTGCCCGGGTGCCAGCTGCGTCGTTGAGGTAGCTAAACAAAGGAGGAACTACTGGATAAGATGCTGAATGATGCAGATCCATGCTTTGCCTGCTACACCCTGCTCCAGGTTGCCCCCTGAGGTGGAGGATATGGTGCGGGTGCGGTGGGCCGACTCTTTCAAAACCTTTGGTTACAGATAAGGGACGGAAGACGTCATTCTTATCCAGGATTTTGCTAGTTGCAGCACCAACAATGCAAGGCTGCTGGGGCTGGTTGGCGTAGGTACAAAGAAAGCCGGTGGGCCAACAATAGGCGAGGACAGATAAAGGATAGACATGGGCTGTGAAGTCTACTGGTTCAGTGTCTCACCACCACCATTCATGATTCATGATTTTCAGCACTGGTCAAAGGTACAGTGTTGTCAACAAGTCACATGGTTAGGTCATGCTTGCTTTCCTAGTCTTCATGCCTAAAAGCTGCCCCTCCTTTGAGGCTGTTGCCCTGATCTTATAGCCCCGGTGTCGCCTGCTCAAATAGGATTTCCCACTCCGTTGTTGGCTTACCCTGCCCCTCTTCATCAGCAACAATGTCAAACGACTTGTTCAGGGCTGCCTCCTCCAGCAGCGTCTGCACTACCACCTGCAGGGCACGCAACATGCACTGTGCATAGGTACTGGCCACATGAAACAAGCCACGTTGGTGAACCAAGCTGACAAAACTCGGTGCCTCATGCACGGAGGCCGCCTTCTGAACGGAGCGGTAACCTAGTGCCCCAGCAGTGCGCCTGGCTTGGAATGGCCGCTGAACCTCCATAGTAGTCTCATTCTCTCCAGCACAGCTGGTCCCCAGCCCCGGCCACGCATCGCACCTCCGCAAGGTCCGCCCTGGGTATGGTGCGCGTGGTTGAGTCCATGAACTGATCATGCTTGCCCACCAGCAGCTGTCGCTGCCCGCCCGGCTTGTCCTGCAGGCCCCCCGGGTGGATGATCGTGTAGGGCACCCCTGCACACACAATAGTACCGGTGGGGAGAAGGAGCAGGACAAGGCACTCTGAGGGATTAGACTGTTCATCCACAACTTAAAGCGGCGTGGCGTACTGTCCACCTGCCTGGTCAATGCAGAGAGCTGCCCGAGGCGAGCCCCAAAGCATAGCTGGCATGCCACACTGACAGTCCGCAGGAGGAAACACTTCCTGTTCACACTCTATGGCAACCAAAACAACTCTAGCGAGCTGTGCCTGGCAGCGAGCTTGGGTGCAGCACACTGATCTGCAAGCTTCATCAGTTAACAGCACAATATCAGCTCATCAGTTATAACTTAGCTGAGAATGTTGCCAGCGGAGCTCACCTGAGTTGGCCAGGTATTCCTCAGCCATTCTTTTCCAGAAGAGTATCTTGCCATTACCAATGCGGTTGAGAGGGTGGTCGGCCTTTGTCACTCCCATGCTGCTCACAAGAACCACCTGCACTCGTTCAGGCACCTGATCCTCATGTGTGTACCTGATCCTCATGTGTGAGAAGCCCTACCCCAAACAGAAAGCTAGCTCAGCTTACTGGTCACCTTCCCGCGACGACCTTGCTCACCACATCGTCCAGACCGGCTGCAACAATCTGCCATCCATGCCAGGTGCTAGCCCTCTTTGCATATAACAGTCCTACATGGGAGGCTGTGTACCTGCTTGTACCCGTGTTGCACAGCCAGATCGATTTGCGCTCTCTGCCCTAGCCAGTCAACCTGCAGTGGGGTAGGGCGTATAACACTTTGGCTGTGCTATCGACCTTGCTTGCAATAAGCTCAGCATGGCAAGCATATATCCATCCCTTCCGCTTCACATATGCAAAAATGGTGCTACATGGCCTTGCCTGCTCCGGCATTTCGTCCGGTTCAAAGTAGAACTCGGGTGGGTCAGATGGGTTATCTCGTGGCCGCATTTTCGGAACGGCACTTGTGAGGATGATGAGGCAGTCACAGCCTGCCATCTGGGCTTCATACGTCCCAGGGTGCCTCACATCACCCACAACTATTCCTGCTCCCAGCTCAGCCGCCTGCTCGTCCCGCCTGCAAAGGCTTGCTAGCGGGCAAGCCATATTTGCTCAAGGTTGGTACAGCAGCTGTGGTAGGCACCTACCTGACACCGGCCCAAGCCGCCTCCTCTCCAGGCAGAACGGCAGTGGCTGCTTCGCATGTCATCACTTGCCAGCTGTGCCTCGTGATGCCAGCCAGCTCGCACCTGACAAGGCCCCGTACTTGTTCAAACTTGTCTGGCCGTGCTTTGAGCTTCTCCAACACCAGGCGGCCTGCAGGCACAACCTTGTGACCCTGGTGTGTGCCAGCAGGTGGTAGCACCCTGACTGACATACTGACAGGCAAGGTAACTGCCCTACTGTACGAGGGATGGCACAATGCTGAGTAGAGTAAATCTAAACCCGTACGTAGCAGGGCCCCAGAACCTGTAGACCTAATGATCACTTCTGAGGAGTCCTTGCCTGTGCGCCCTCCTGCGCCAGAAAGAAAGACCTTCATTCCTTTATTATATTCGTTATTAGGCTGCAGTCAAGGCTTGAGACCTCTCCAGGTACCTTGATCTCGGAGTAGCGCGGGGGGGGTTGAGCTGACTCAGCCAAGGCGCCAGGAGCTGGAGTAACCACCGCCTAACCATGAGATCCAAATTCACTTGGACTCCACTGTGTTGCTCATCACCTGGGTTATATTGTAGCTGAGTATTTGGTCATGCAGGCATTGATCTCACACGCAGGCTGGCGAATAAATGCCTGCTCGATGCCTACCTGTTAACATAACCGGGTCTTCGCAATTTTGTACAAAGTGCTACGGGTGCTGCCAGTATGGGGAACATCAGCAGCACAAAGTATGACTCACAACCCCACTTGGCAGCCAAGCTAGCCGGGCGGCAGCACTGCCTGCTGGCCTTCCTGTCGCCCGCCTGTGGACTGTGCAACAGCCTGCAGCCCGCCCTCTCCAAGGTAATGTGGGGTAGCCGCACAAGCAGAAACATTGATCGAGTGTGGTTAGTCCTTCTGGAACGGCTGGCGAGGATCCCACTGACCTGAGCATGACCTGCACCGCAGGTTGAAGCAGAGGCAGGCAGCTGGCTTGCTGTTGCACGCCTTGACTCCACCCAAGACAAGGCCTGGGCTCCAGAGGTAGGTTGACCCAGTCGCTGCACTGCCATTTGAGTGTGTCTGTGTGGGTGAGGGGCCTTCCATGCCAGGGCAACACCTGCCTATCTATTGAAGGCTGCAGGAAGTGTGATGCCCCGGGCTAGCAACCCTGAGTGCGGCAGGGCGGTGGCATGTAGTGCAGGCTGAGGATGTACATCTGTGAACTGGACGGTGTGAATGCGAGGTATTAGCTGCCTGACAGTAACTCCCTAGTGACTGCAGATGCTGCGATACGATGTGGAGACTGTTCCGTGCCTTGTCCTTCTGGGCCCTGACGGTGAGTCGCGGCCTGCTTGTTTAGACCCTTGCGTGCAACCTGGTGTCAAGGGCTTTGGCCTGAAAAGCAGGTGGGAGCATGTAGTTCCGTGATGGTGGCAAATAGTGCAGTGCGCTTGTTAAAGATCGATCACCTGGGCTAACACGGGGCACGCAAAGATTTGCAGGAAGGGCCATTTGCAAGACTGGCCAGCCGACAACTGCTCGCCAGATGGCCAGCGACCTGGAGGAAATGCTCAGAGCAGCCAGGAGATAGGGGATAGGAGAGTATTGATAATTAGCACCACTGGCTTACTACAGTCAATCAGCCTACCGCAATGAGCGCATGAACTTCCCAAGAGAGTCGTCTACCTTGCTAGCGCGTGGGGTGCCCTGAAACAACTGATGGTTGCAAGGACAAAGACGGGTAGACAGCTTAAGAGATCATGCAAGCATAAGGATGTCTACGAGCCTGATGTCTGCAGCTTCTTCTGTGCATCCTGTGTTACCTACAGCTTTCACCATAACTAAAGCGCAATGCGCTGACGCACTGCCATACCGGTGTTCTACAGCAGCCATACTCTTAGAAAAAACAACATACCCTTGATAGCTACAGGCGTCCCTGCGTTCCAAGGGAGGACACAGGGCTGGCAGCACTGTGCCTCACTCTTTCTTCTTTTGCAAGTATCTGTCAACAGTGTACCGCCCTGCCCCAAAGTTGGCTAGCAGCAGCAGGCCGCCAGCCACAGCCAGGTTGGTAACAAAGTGTAACCTGCACAAATACAGTCCCAAATGGCAACTTCAATGGACCTTGCCAGCCTTGCATGTAGCTTCTCCATGGGCTGTCATGGAAAGAGACATGCCGAGGTTTGGCTGGCACGTACTCCACCCACTGCATGCCTCTAAACAACCAACACAAACCGCGCAGTCCAGGCTCAAACAGAGGACCTTGGCGGCAACCATGCCAAAAACACGGGCCGGGCTTCTTGCCACTTGCCTGACATGTGCTGTGTAAGACCAGGTTGGCCAGGATATCCAGAAGGGCCAGCAAGTCACTGCTTCCATAGCTAACGTCAGCGCAAGCAGGCGCGCACACACCTGCACGGCAGGCGCAAAGTGAGGAGCGGCTGAGGATGCCATCCTACAAGCCTGGCCAGGCTTCACTGACTCTAGAGTTGGCCGCAGTTGAAGTAATGTCGCTGGCACCAGAGGCCTGCACAATGCCCCAGGCGCACCCGTGGTGCATCTGACGCAGCGTGCTTACCCCGGTTTTGAAGCCTACCGCAAATGGCAAGCTGAGAAGGAATTCCAGCAGCAGCCAGTTATTGTCATGGCCGTCCCTGCAAGGAAGTACGTCAGCTTGCAATCAGACCTGGCAGTGCGCTTTGATGCGACTAGTGCGGGCAGGCAAGCATCAGTGTATCTCAATCAGCTAAGCCCTCATCCAAGCCAGGGGTGGCAAGGAAAGGCAGGGTTTGGGCATGGGGTGCCTCTCCCCTGCTTCTCAGAGTTTGCTAATCTTACTACTGGCGTTGGACGGATGCGATGCTCTCACCGTTGCCAGAGGGCGCTGCAGTGCCAAGCAAAACAACAACCTTAGTTGCTAGCCAAGGATTGCGATTCCATCAGTCATAGTCAAGGCATTGGCTAGACTGCTGTTACAATTAGCAAGGGTTTTAATGCTGAAATGCAAAACCCCATGGGAAGTGCTGAAGCTGTACCTGTGAGGAACATTCGCCCACAAAACAAAGTCTCGCGCGATGACCCGTTGGAACTGCAAGCAACACCAGCAGAGTTTGTGCTCTGCTGCGATTCAAACTCCAGAAATGCTCCCATAGTATGAGCACACTTGCTGAGGACTGCAAGACTGAAAATCTTGATGAGCTGTAGAGACATTCCCAGCCTTACGCATACTTGCAGGGGAAGTTGCTGCTCCTTCAGATAGCTTCAGAACGCCAGCTAACAATGCAGACACCCCAGGGCGCCCAAAAGCATATACAAGCAGATCCAGGAGAGAGGCGCCACCTGTACTAGGCCCACATAAATGAAGAGTGAGGTCATCAGCAGGCGCCCCAGGAGTAGCACCAGCGACTTGCGGCGGCTAGGCTCCTTGTCACCAGACACTAGCAGGCCTATACAAGCAGGCAGCCATGCCGGCAGTAAGCAGCCACTGCCAGCCATGCAGGCTTGCCATCAGGGCTTGTTCCGTGTGCAGCTCTGCACCTGCAATAGCGAGCCTGTAGTTACGTGGTAAGTGCTTCTGGCTGCTGCCCCGGGTTCACATGACGGAAAGCCCCCCTAGTCAGTCTTGATGCGTAGCTTCGTTGCCCTGAGCCAGCATGCATTGACACAAGCTACTCACCTGCGTAGCTGCTTGTGAGCTTGCTCTCCTTGATGGAGTTGGCCAGCACCAGCGCCGTGCACCCCATCACTGCTAGCCGCTTCACAACCAGCTCATTTGGCTTGTAGCCATACCTGCGGGGTGCCCAGCCCCAACCGCTGGTGGTGCGGATGGCACTGGCTGGCTGCGCATTGTTGTTCGAGACGGCTGTGTGTGTGTAGGTTGGCAGAGCTTGTCCTCCCTCAGCTCAGCAAGTCAGGCAACCCAGGGCCCACATGCGTCCACATTCACCCACAGGTGCGCACCATGAGAAGCTTGCAAGAGCTGTTTGGCCTGTCACCATGCCCCACGGGAACTCACAGCACAAGCATCATTAGCTGTGACCAGATGAGGTGCCCGCTGTCATATGCCTCGTACAGGACTAAGAGGCTGCCGCCCCACAACACCCCACACCCTGCCGCAGTAAGGAGTGCGCAAGGTAGCAGCACCGACACGCCAAACCAAGGGAACCTGCACAGCGGAAGGTCTGATTCGTGCCAATGGCCGACCTGTGCAAGGGAGGCACAGGCAGTGTCCACGAACAGTCGGGCTGATGACTAGCGGGACAGCGCTGCAGATGCCTCAAGAGGCGCAGGAAAGAGGGTGCTATGCTGCGGTCGCTCCTACATGCGTGCCCTGTCAGCGTACACGTCATTCCCTTGGCTACTGCTCCAGTAACCGTGGCACCATATGCCCCCTCGCCTGGCGGGGATGTAGTGCTGTGGCCACCGCTGCGCGCGTAGTCTGAGGTCAGGCTTTTGCATGAAGCTCCACTGGTTGTAGGCATCATATACTGCACGAAGCACATGCCCTATTGCTGGTGGATGCTTTGTTGAAATCGGAGGCGCTCGCGAACAAGGAGCTCCACATGCCAGTCAAATTGTAGCTCCCGACTCACCAAGCGCTGCCTAATGCCCTGCAAGCACGCTTAGACTCACACTTCGCAAGGGACTGCTGGGCGTGCTCACCTAGGTTCACAAAATACAAGCAGACTAGCACCCGGGAGACGGCCTTCATGAAGGGTGAGTTGGTAACGTGGTGCACGATGCGCCACGCCTTGCCCCCCGCTTCCGTGGCGGACCGTGAGCTGGCAATGTCAGCAGCTGCAAGCTTGGCGTTCTTAAGGCCCTCCAAGGCTGAGGACCCCACCTGCACCACCTCCCCAGCTGCTTGCTATCCTACTGCTTCAATCTCCTAGCATAACCTAGGACAAGAAGGGGCAGTCCAAGGCCCTCCACATCCAACTGGCAGCGTTGCGGTGCCCTGCACTGGCCCCTGGCAGGTGCGGCTGGCTCACCTGCTGCCTGAAGTGCTTGGCCCTTGCGAGAGCCTGCTCCTTCGCTTTTTCAAGTGTACGAGCGTCTAGGTGGCCCAGCCTGGCCGAGGTCTTTTCCACAGCTTGCAGCACAGTACCCAGCCCTTGGGCGCTGGAGCCAGAGGACTTCATGATTCGTGAGGGGTTCGTGAGGTGTGTGCAGTACTACCTACCACAACCAAAGGTGCTAGAGGCAAGCACGGTCGACCGAGCAATGACTTTGGCAGCAACGCCAGACAACGAGTGGAGGGGGATCGCGAGTAAGTGACCTTGCGCTGTTGAGAAACTACACTGCCATCTCCCTAGCTTCAAGTTTCATGCGCCCAGCTCTGGTGGCATTCATGCACAGCTGAAGGGGAAAAAGTAAAATACAGGCAAACCCCCTGGTGACGTCGAACGAGCCGCAGGCACAGCATCCTGACGCGGAGTCAAGGCACAAAAACCACGACCCAGACTGCATCAACTCATTAGTAAGCTCTCCTTCAAGTCTTGTCACCTAAGGTGGCGATAGGGTTTCAAATCCGCCGCTTGCGTTTTGGCCTGGCCTTGGACCGGAAAGCGTACTGGCCTCAGCTGCTCTTCCATTCGGCACGGCGACGCAAGTTATAGGTCTGCGCCAGCTCTTCTGCTGCAAGGCCAAAGTGTAGCGGGCACGGCCATGGCAGACATTGTTACTGACTTGTTAGAGGCTGTGTCCACCTTTTCTACGGAGCCTCTCGTGGCTACTCCTGTTGGATCACCAGAGCCAGTGGACGCATATATGGTAAGGTGGTCTCTTAGCAATGCGCTGTCCAGAGCAGGAGAGTTGCTCTTTGTTAGGAGCCATATGTGGGAGATCCTCCCTTGCGTGGCGCTTGGTTGCGTGCAGCTTTGTTGGTGAAACCCCAACGCAGAGGTCACATGAATCTGATCAACATCCATCCCAGGAGGGAGTCTACACCATGATAAGCCCGGTGTTTTCCCTTGACTATTTTTAGTTGCAAGCCATATCAAAGTGTGCAATGGTTGTAGGAGGTTTGGCTAATGCATGTGCAGGGAAATGCCAAGTGCAGTGGCTTCTTGAAGTGGTGGCAGTTGTGTTCCAAGCACAAGCCAGTGGGTGCACCAACCACGAGTCAAGAGAGGCAATGTGGCAATATAAGCAGGGTTGCCTAGTGCGGGTGGACAGATGAGAGCAACAGATGAGGCTAACGAGCATGAAGCGAGTATAAAAGGTGGGAAGAGTGTATGAGGTATGGCATCGGCAGTAGCAATTTTGATTGTAGCATAAAGATACTGTTCTCTGTCCACTGAGGTCTGTCTGAGGTGACTCATATTGAGTTCACTGTCTTTTGTGATCTGACGCCCACTGCAGTGTCCCATTGATATGTGTGGGCCGTTTACAGCAGGGCAAGTTTAGTGTTTGTGTATGAAACACAGTTACATTGTCTGCTCAACCTTCAACAAACTCTCAAAGCACAAACACAAGCGTTCCAGCATACTCTCCCCAAGCACTGGTGTGTTCTCATACTCGCTGGCCACTCAAGTGTTAAAAGTCTACCTGTTTAGAACTCCACAGGGGTCAGATCATCCTTGGCTGGGCCATTGATAGCTCTGCCTTTGCAGTCAAAGTGGCTACCATGGCAGGGACAGTCAAATGTTTTCTCGATTGGGTTCCACTGCAGCACAGCCAGCCAGGACAGTTTGTTGGTGTCAGATATTGTAAAGATACCATATAGCCCGTGTGAGTGCAGCTTTTGAGATACACAAGGGTTGATTGCTAGGGCCACTTGCCAATGCTTTCCTTCGCAACACTTCTTCACTGCCACGTAGTCTGTGTGCATGCTGTAACACCTTGAGCAACCAAGCCACGCAGCTTCCCAAGCCACTCACGTGCACGATGCAGCCCAAGTGTGGGCAGGCAGCTGCGTAGGCGTGCTTGTTGCCGCTTGCATCACAGTAAACCGCTACCTGCATAGCAGCAAGCATGCATAGGCTCAGGTACCAGCTAAAATTAACCCAAAACATTGTTTGCGCTCAGCTTCACAGTTACAGGAGCACAACCATAAACTTTGCACTGCCCACCACAAGTACTTAGAGCATGCTGTTCCTTTTGCTTGCATGTCATCAGGGCACGATATGGCGTTCTTGAAATCACATAGCCAGAAGGAGTGCCACCATCGTCACAAGCTGGCAGCGGTCAATCCCACATCCCCACCCACGCTGACAACCCCACACACAGGCAGTCGCAATGCAGCATGCACGACCCTGCACCGCACACTTCAGCATTGCTATCACCCTCTCCCACTCACCTTCCAACTGGCACGTTCACCATTCGTGGCCCTCCTACAGCAACACGCCCCAGAACCCCCAGCCCCACCACCCCAAGCACCTTTTGTGTGCCATGTTGCACCACAGCCCCCGACTCGGGGTCCATGTTCTTGCCCGTTTCAAACTTGGGTAGTACCAGCTCCGCATACGCGGCGGCAGTTGTCAGGCCCTCCTCTGCCAACTCTGTCAGCTCCTGTGCGGGCGGGATGCGGCTTGGGCTATACACATCGGACCAGGGGTTGTTGCGGCCTGCACCACGGAAATACTTGGCAGTTAGTAGATAGTACTTGCATGGGTGGAGAGCAAGGGATTTAGCAACCGGTGCAGCCTGCCTATGTGCAGGGATACAACTGTTCGGAACAGGGCAATATGCCAATGACATACAGCATGACCAGACACGGTGTATCTAATCCTGACCCCACGTGCAGAGGACAAATTTCACAGAAGAGCTTGCCAGCATCTGCTTCCCACCACCAACCAACCCTTGAAGCCTCCCCACTTCCTCACCGAGCAGCAGGTCAGCCACAACAATGCCCCCGATGGTGCCGCCGGTCATGCCCTGCCCGCTGTCGCCGGTGATGATGTAAGTCTCCTTGTCCAGGTTGAGCGGGTCCTTGCCGTGCAGGTGCAGCAGATCACCAGGCTCGAGCACCTGTCCACAGAGCAGCGGCTTAGATTGATAGATGCCACGCGGCTCGCTCCCAACTGACACATAAAGAACTGGCAGCAGGGCCTAGGCAGGGAGCTCACAGAAAGCAAACTAGCAGGGCCTAGGTAGAGGGAGCTCACAGAAAGCAAACCATGACAACAGGCCCTAGCCCTGCTTCATGACATCTGAGAATTCGTCACAGCATCAACTGACTAAGCGAGTGGGTTGCTGGTCTCCCACAGACAAAAGTAAGGTGGCAAGCCAGGCTGGTCTCAGCCAGCACACTGCCACCAGGCACAACACTTAACTAGCCCACAGCAATTTCCCAACTTCCCACTTTCCCAACTTCCAAGCAGGCGCCGGTCCGCCCAACCACCCAGCAACCTCACCTGACCATTCCACATCAGCAGCGCCTCCTGCACATCAGGCCAGTGTGCCTTGGTGTAGTCTACAAGCTTCTCGTAGGGGTTGTAGGAGGGCTCAGTGCCTGTCTGATGATCCTCCCCACCTGCAGAGCACGTGAACAGCCTATCCAGCCCACCCACAAACAAGGCTAGAATGCTGCTCTGCAGTCACATACCACCAGGGCTCAATCAGCAGACTGTGCCACAGAGGCAAGATGACTGTTGTATAAGCGACTGCTGATCAGGCTCGACCACAACCATGCCTGGCAACCTGGGGCAGAATCACGTCTTGCTAGGCACTTACCCACAATCAGCAGGTGTTTGCTAGGCACTTACCCACAATCAGCAGGTAGTTGTCATCATCCATCTCATCAAGGCGCACATAATGGTAGGGCTCCTGCACTCAACACATGCTTGGGCAGCTTGTCACTTCACACATGGCTTCAGGCTGCCCTGAGCCCCTTCTTCCTCCCTCAAAGTCTCGAGGGTCATAGTGCCTTCCACTGGTGTGCTGCTACCTGAGAGCAGGTCAAGGATACCGCAGTGCTCCCACAACAGAGGCCCACTACTCATGGGGTGGAAAGACAAGAGGCTAGGCCACACTGACGTACAGCCACCAGTCAGCAGATGGCAATACTAGTCAGGAGCAGCTGGCCCACGCATTCCGAAGCGGGCTTGCAGGCAGGAATATCCGAGCGACATTAGCGAGTAAGCTAGCAAATCACCCCCCCACTCACCGCTGTGTCCCAGTACATGGCACGCTTCATCTTGTCCTTGGGCATCTTCAAGCCAACGGCATAACTCCTGCACACAAGGTTGCACACCCAGCTCACCTGGGCAAGCTGGTATAAACGATATGGTGCTAGCGTGCCGCCAACCCCCGGCTGGACCAGCAAGCTAGACTAACAATGCCAACAGATGACCCAGCAGGGGGTAAAGCGGACCTTCCGAGGCCACTCAAGCCTTGGGGTGCACTACCAGCAGGACCAGCAAACACCCTTCACCTCTCGCAGCAATCCCTATGTGGTTGGGAAGCTATCTGGCACCAGTCACCCATCATCCGAAGCCAGGACATACCTGTGTGACACATACGCCCCACCTGGTTCCATATGACACCAGCTGGTACCTACAAGGCCTTAGCCCAAAGGAGCTCCCAACTCATTCTGCCATCGTGCAAAAGGCCCTGACCAACCTGTAAGCCATCTGGCGGGCATGCACGGCCAAGTTCTTGTTGATGGGGGAGTCTGTTGCATGCACCACATAGTTGCACTTCACGCTGAAGCCGCGGTCGGTCTCAACCTTGATATCCTCCTTGTCCTCTGCATGCAGGGGGGGAGGCAGAGTCTTTAGTTACGAAATGCCCTGCAAAGCCCTTGTGCAACAGCATCATACAGTCATCACCGCAATGTCCTTCTTATCCCTTACAACCACTCATGCACGCCTTGCATGTTGCAACAAAATAGCATCATCACTGCAGATACTACAAGCCAAGCTGCATGTGGTGGTCTTAACATGCCACGCTATCCTCACCTACATACATAGCCTCCAGTCCCCAGCATACGATCAAGTGCGTGGCATATAGCGCCAGAATTTGGTAGGACAAAATGCTCTCTAGGGGGGTCAGACAGATGTGCCATGTCCAGATACTACAGCGGGCATGAACTGCTGCCAAGACTGTGCCAAGATGGCACCCTCGCGCGCACCTGTGTGCACGTATTTGGTGCCCTCGTAGATCTTGCCACCGTGCTTCACGACTGCCTCGGCCAATCCCTCCAGGTACATCAACGGGTGGAACTCCCCACAGCTGCAAGGCCAGCCAGAGCGCAGCGATCATTTGTATAGCCATCATCTATTTAGTCAGCTACTTGACTAGAGAGGAAGGTACCCGTGCCACTCGTGATGCAAGGGTTCAATGGGCAGGAGCTGTGCTGCTGCTCACATCCCGTTCCAGACAAGCCGCCTCACGGCCCAGGCTCAAGGCATAGCCCTTGCTTTCTGCAGCGGCGGGCGCTCGCCTACCCCACCCACTGCTGCAGAAGTGCTTGTTAGGTTCGCGGTCCACATGCATTAGTAGGCTGTCGCCGTATTTGCTGGCGGCGCCTGTGCCGTAGGCTGCAGTGCAGTGCTTACCCTGGGAAGCGCAGGGCCTGCTTGTACTTGCCGACCTCGGGCCCACCGCCCAGGTCCACCATCTCCACATCAGTCAGCCCAATCCTGCACAGCAGGGACATCATTTTGTCAGTGTCACTGCCATTGTCATCGTGCTGTACTGCAACACGCTCCCCAACAGTCCGTGTGCCCAGCTCAGGCACCCAGTGGGGCGCCCCCATTTGCCCCCACGCTCCAGCCAGCTGCCTTGGTGACAGACATGCCCTTCATGGCAACGGCCCAAACCCATGCATAACACTCTGTCATCACGTGTCACACATAGCAGCAGG
>BBXU01001758.1:0-12460 GCA_001598975.1 Parachlorella kessleri
TGGGCATCTGAGACTCGCCGGGCACGTGGGGCACCAGGTAGCCGTCCACGCGCTGGAACTTGCAGTCAATGCCCTCCTGCAGGCACACACACACACTAGGCGTGGTCGGCATCTGCAAAATGCTTGGAGGGAGCACAGGGCCACGTGTCGCCTTGAGGTGCGAGGCGTGCACGCACTGGAACTTGTCAGCTTATGTCTACTCCACCATTTGCGGGTCCTGCCAGACATAGCCGACAGGACCCGCAATGGTAGAGACTTCTAGTCAGGGCAACGGAACCGTACCTTGCAACCTTACCAGCTCTGCAGCTGCCCCTCACCCTACCTGGACTTGCAATCTCCGCCTTTGCTGACCCCCCCCTGTCCTCCACGCCTCGCCATGCTCATCCCAATAAGGCAGCAAAGCAGCAGCAGGCTCAGCATGTTCTCTGCAACGCTCGATCAACCATGCCTCACCTCCTTGCTAACGTTCTCGATGTAGTTGATGGCCTCTTGCATTGACTCGCCAACCAGCTTGGTCTTCTCAAAGCCATGCATCTGCAGACACAGGGCGGCCGTGAGAGCTGCAGCTTGCCACCGGTCAGATGCCATTGCAAGTTTGGGAATTCACACACACATTTCACATGCATGGTGTTGCACATGCTCGGGTAGACCAGGCTGGCAAACACAAGCCAGTGCCCACGTACAGCTCACCTTCTCACACTCATAGAAGTAGTCATCGAGCCTGCAGAGCGGGCAGCCAGCCAAGGTCTTTTGGCAGTCAAAACCTCACGCAGTTATTGCCAATTGAAGGCAGGAAAGGGTGGCCCTGTACCAAGCACCCCTCAGCTGGTTCAGACCCTGAAGGTGCTCCCCCGCAGCTTCGGCTTTATGACTCCCAGTAAGTCAGTTTGCACATTCTTCAGTCACAAGCGCTGCGATCTCCCTTCAACGAGTGCAGGCCACCTTCATCACACCTTGACATGTTTACCTAGTAGTCTCCCGGGGCATGCCTGCATCGACGGGTACCCTATCCTGCCTCCATACAGGATGAAGCCACCTGTTGCTGACTGGCACACTCACCAGGCCATGATGTGCGCAGTTGTCCTGCCAGTCTGGCCACCGCCCCGCACGCGCGACTCCAAAACCACCACATCCTTTCCTGCACCGTACAGACGCCTAGCAATACCTCAGCAGGAAGTATGGACTGTCTTGCGCTCAGGTTAGCCACGGCTGGTCGCTAACATAGAGCGCTGTCAGTTCTAGCTACCATTTGCTAGTCGTTGGTTATGATATCTCCCATAAGGCCTCCAGCCCTGACACTGCATCTTCCTTCATATTCATATTATAGGCTGCTGCACAACACCCACCTTATTATCCATCCACACTGAGGACTATTTGGACCACCAAGGCAGGACAGCACCAGCTGCATTCCTTACCTCCCTTCGCCAGCTGGTAGGCACATGTCAGGCCAGCAATACCAGCTCCAATGACGACCACATCAGCAACTATGTTTTCCGCAAGGGGTGGGTATTTTTGGGTCATGGACTTCTGGTTCCATGCGCTCTCGGCTGCGAGCCCCGGCACCTGCACCAAAAAAGATGGCAACTTTCCAAGGCAGGTATGCGATGTGAAGACCTGCCGTTTCGTCACTTGCTGGCTGCAATGGTTCGTTGGTGGGCCCAAGTCAAGGAAGAACAACTCCCGCTTGCTTGGCGCTTGCGCGCATAGGCGCAGAAGCACTCGCTGCCAAGACTGCCGCCTATGCCCCTGTAACCCTACGCGAGGGGACAACACTGAAAGCCTAGCCACGAGAATTGCTACGGAAGCCTAGAGCGTCACCACGGAAGGTGACAATGCCCAGGTGCCTTTCACGAGACTTGCGAAAGCCCAGTCACGATCATGATCGATGCCTTCAACTACTGATCCCGGTTACGTCTGATATACCAGCTACCATATCTCACTTCTCGTTCCACGACACCTCACACCAGTAGTTCTACTCACCGTGAACTCCGGCTCCCCATCCTTAAAGCCATATGAATCAGAGCTTTTGCGGGGTGCCCCCTGAGGTGCGTCTTTGAAAGCAACTGGCCGAGCAGTGAAGGTGCGTCCCCTGGACTGGCGGCAGGTGCGTGGCCGAGAGGACAAGCGGGTGGAGAAGGCCCCCGAACGAGCGTGCATCACTTGAGAGGAGTTCATCATCGCTGTCTCTCTTTCAATACCAGATCACCGACACTATGCAGCAGAAGCCTTTATCGGCCCGTCTGCTGGCAGCAGCTGGACCGAACCTGCCTAGCCCAGCAGGGACACCCACTCTGTGGCGCCCCTGGCTTGTGAGTACAAGGCTGCCTTGGTCGTGACGAGATCAGCAAGCCTGCACACGGTACCATGCCAGCCCTACCTCCACCAAAAACCGGAGATGAGGAAGACTTCGTGGACGTGATAGTGGTTGGGGGAGGGTGAGCAGCGGCACTTTGATCTGGCAGGTTTCTTGAATTGTTCTCTGGCTTTGCCGTGCCAAAACAGGTTTGGGACACCCAAGCTTCCATGCTGTTGGGGTCGTTGTGATGGCATGGGCTTCTTACTCACCTGCAGGCCTGCAGGGCTGTCTGCTGCGCTCATCTTGGGCAGGTGAGGGCTGCGCTGCCGGTAACGGCTGTCCAAGGGAAAATCTATGGCAGATACAGTGCAGCTGGATGGTATGTTCCGTGCGAAGGTAACGTCTGCCCAGTGCTTGTAATGGCTAGGGGGACCTGTAGCACAAGGTCGTGCAAAAGGCTGTGGTATATGCAGGTCCAGGAGGAGCGTGATCATCTTCGACAGTGGGGAGAAGCGCAATGAGGCCAGCCAAATCCAGCATGGCATACTTGGAGCGGACGGTGAGGGTACCCGTAAGGCAGTTGCTTGCGGAGTGCTGGCTTGTCGGGGGATGATGGGAGGTCAGCAGCGCAGGAAGTTGTGGCACCCGTGTTAGGCTAGCGTTGGGCCAGGGAGGGAGCGGAGCTAGCCATTCTCCCACACATTTACAAACGGATGTGCAGGCTGTCAGGCGGGTGTGGGTGTGGGCCTGTGCAGGGTTCAACAGGGAGGAGTTCCTTTCTCAGGCCAGAGACCAGGTGCGCACAGATACCCTGAGCTTCAAACTGCATCTCTTGGCTTTGGTGGTGTCTTATACTTGCTGCCTCTCTCATGCCGATGGTCGTGCTTTGCAGCAAGCAACCAATGGCGGTCAACAATTTTTTTCGTATGCACCACCTTTGGGAGGCCCCTGTCAGCGAGCTGGAATGTGTGACGTGATGGGGTCATTGCTGCATGTGGGATCGAGCCTGGCTTGCGCCCCCTGAGCTTGCCAGGCGGCCCCGCCGAGCAAAAGGGCCTGCACTTCCCTTGTGCAGGTTCTCAAGTACCCCACGGTGGAGCTGAAGCAGCTAGCTGTGGTTGACCTGAATATTGAGGCCGCCAGGACTGAGCGTTGCACTCCGGGGGAGATCGAGGCTGGGACCTGCGAGACGAAGGTTAAGACCGGGGTGGGTGCATAGGTGTGGGCCAGGCAGTCCCTTGGCGGCACAAGCTCATCATGACAAGGGGGTATTGGAATTCGCTGCATCGTCATAGTGACAAGCCTTGGATCTCATCAGCTGGGGGTACAGGGTGAAGGCAGGCCTGAGGGAGGCCTGCCATCTTGCGACAGACAGTGGGGAGTGTGTGGAGCACAGGCCTTCCCGTCTTAACAAACATGCGTACATGGCTAGGCTAAATGGTTGGCATCATTGCATCACTGCCTGTGTGCCCTCGGCCCGGGCATGTGAGTGAGTTGGCACCAGCCCATGTCAGTGCAGGAGCGCATAACCAAGACATGGAGCTTTGAGGTGACCGCTGAGGATGGGACCACCTGGCGCTCCAAGAAGGTTGTGCTGGCCACAGGTGACCCTCTGTCAGCTACAAGAATAAGCTTCGTCCTTTTGTTACGGCTGGGCAGGTTTCCAGCGGTCGCTCGGTTCAGGGCCCCGGGGCGGCAGCAGGGAGTTGAGGCATGCGGACCACCTTCGACCCCACCCCCCTTCCAGGCGTCTACGCAGAGCCCTCCGCTTGGTTGGTCGCAGCAACTCGCGTGTAGTTTATGATGCACGATCTCGCGTGATTGGGCTTTCGGAGTAGCTGTGTGATTTACTTGGCGCCTCGCAGCCGCACAGTGACGGAGGGCTGCTGCATCAGGGCATGCGTGGCCCAGCCTTGCGTTTGTTGTGGCCATGTGGAGTTGCTTTGATGATGATGCGCCCCTCCTCGTCCTGTGGTATGTGAATTTCCAGCAATGGCATGGAGTGTCGTAACGAGGGTTGCACTAGTGGGGCTATCTTCCTCTGACAGCGAGCAGTGTATGGGCTGAACAGCGCGAAATAGTGGGCATCCCGGTGCAGGAGTTAAAGACCTCATACCTGAGGTGCTGTCACCTTTCTGGGGCCGTGGCGTGTGGGTGTGCCTTTACTGCGATGGTGAGTAGGCAGGGTGGCTGCATGCTCATGCGAAAGTTGCAGGATCCGTGTGGCAGCCTGGGTATAATACCATTCACCCAGGGCAGGTAACCCTAGTGAATGACCTCGGTCTTGGAGGCACCAAGCAGTGTAGTGCTCACGCCCCCCTGAACAGTTGCAGCAACGCGTGCCAAGGGCCTACTGCATGTTGCCTTGGCTGGGGCGATTGGCCCACCCTACCTCATGGATTGTGTGTGCTTGCAGCCTACGAGTACACCGACCAGCCCCAGGCCGCGTACGGCAACGGGGAGAGGGGCATCCACCTGGCATTTGAGATGCTGCTGTGGAGCAAGCAGGTCACGCTGCTGACTGACGGCGAGGCGCTGGAGGCAACAGCCAAGGTGGGTACCCCCGTATAATGTGGGATTTCATTTCAAATTCATCAAAGACCGATGTTGGGGTGGGTGGGTGGGTGGCGTTTGGCAGGTTTTATGACAATCCGTAGGTGGGTGTTGGCGGGGTACCTGGGGAGGGGTCAGGCAGGCAGGGTCTTGGCAGCAGCATGGGCCACAAGCAAGGTTGGTGGCTGGCTTGGTGCGTTGTTGGGCGTGCATTGCTGGCCTTGCTCTACTGTGGCTGCTTCGGCCCCTGCTGTCAGTGTCCGGCTTGCTGCCAGCGTGAGGCACGGGGGTCAGCCGGCAGGCCGGTGGGGTGTGCAGCATGGACTGACGAAGAAGGGGCACATGCCTTGCGGCGAGTGTGCAGGAACCCTAAGGCAGGCTGGGGCCTGAGATGGTTGCTGCGCGTCTGATATCACACTGTTGCAGTGCTGGCTGGCTGTATATACTATGCAGGACTACTGCTCTGGTGCGGAGGTGTGTTTTAGACCTAAAGCAGTGTTGATATAAGGCGCGCGTCCATGCCACCCCAGCATTGGCACCACAGAAAGCTTCACCATACATAGTCACGGAGGTGGAGCCTCTTACGTCGCTTGCAAGGTGCTGTGCGGTTGATAGGTAGATGCCTCCGGTCTGTCCTCTCATCGAGCACCCCCTCCCACACCCGCGCGCTTGCAGGAGCAGGCGCTGCTGAAGCGCCACGGCATCAAAGTCGTCACCTCCAAGGTCAAGGAGCTGTATGCCGACCCTGACGGCGAGCTGGGCGGCGTGGTCTTTGAGGACGGCACCCGCCTCCCCGTCAGGTGGCGGCGCCCTCCTCTTCCTTGCTGTTTCACTACTTACCAGTCTGGTGTAGAGAGCAGCAGCCGGCCGTCATCCATGTCGCACTCCCAGCTGCCAATGGCTGGTTGGGTGGTTTGGATGCTGCTGCTGTGCGCTCTGCCATTCCGCGTGAGCAGTGTGGGCCGGTGCCTCCACCCTGGCTCCACCATGCAGCTGTTGGCATAATTACGTGCCGTGGTTGCGGCTTTTGGTTGCGGCTTACGCAAGGACAACTGGTGTTTACATGCTGCCCTCCCTGCCGCCAGTTGGGCTGTCGCGGCTGCCAATAAGCTACTCCCTTACTTCCTCCCTCCCCCTCTTCCTTCCTCTCTTTCCCCCCAAGTGCAGGGCGGTCCAACAGGTCTCTCGTATAGACCTCTTGCAGAGTTTGCATGTTTGAGGCTGATAGGCATTGCAATGTTTTTGGTGCAGATTCTTGGTGTTCAATACGGGGCGCTGCCAGAACTCCAGCCTGCCCTCCAAGATGGGCCTCAAGTCGGATGACAGGGGCGACCTCATCTGCGAGATGAAGGGCAACGTGAGTTGGGGGGGGGGGGGGGGGGGTGCGGCGTACGGCCAGCCGGCAGCTGAAATTAATCGTGTCCTGGGGTGCTGGTATGGCCTATCGCATTAGACTGGTGCACTGGTTAGTTGGTACGACTTGTTCGGTCCCCTACAGGCGGCTGTGTCCCGTTCCTTTTAAGAGGCAAGTGGAGGCAGCAGGCTGGCTGCTGTGACACCTACCTACCCAGACAGTGACCGCCCTTGCGCATGCTGCTGGGGTATGGCTACGGTACAGTCGGGCAGCAAGGGCCTTGCTTGTAGGCTAAAGCACGTTTGAATACATGTTTGCAGGTGGCTAGTGTGCATGGCCTCTATGTGGCAGGTGGGTGCATGCAAACCCACATGGGTGTTGGGCTTCTGAGGCTTTGTCTGCTAGGGACGCAGCGGCCGCGTCGTATAGCAGGGTTGTTTGCTGGGGATGTCTGCCTGCTTCTCGGCAGGGCTGTTGCACTACTTCTGCCAAGTGTGGGGGCAACAAGCTTGCTGCTATGCGCTTACTTGGCACTTGCCCCAAGAAAGAAAGCCATGCAGCGATGAGCAAGCCGCAGGACTGGGACGGCTGCACCTTTGTCTCTGATTAACCTGCGTTGCTGTGCACCTCCAGGCAACTGTGCTACCGCGCCGCTGAAGCTTGTCATGACCGCAGCGTCGCAGGGTGCGACTGTTGGTGCGAAGATCAACTCGGTAAGCTGGTGATGAAAGTTGAGTTTGAGGGAGACCACAGCTCTGTGGACATCTTGATGATGGTGGCGTACCTGGGCAGTTTTGTTGTGAGCTGTGCAGGGCTGCTAAATAGCTGTGGTTGTGCCAGGGTCGATGGTCTAGTACTTCTGGTGGCTGCGGCTACAGGTTGCGCCTTGGTCCCAAGGTTGGAGACATCTCACCCCTGCACAGTCACATTCGCAGCGCGATGTTGGCACGGGTTAACAGTTAATCACCTGCAGGTTCCAGCCAAGGCATGGTTGATGCCCTTGCCTGTGCACAATCGGGACAGAAACTGGCCTCACCAAGCCACACAGCGTGTTGGGGCGACATGGGGTACAATGTGTGCAGGAGCTGATGTATGAGGAGCTGGGTTTGGTGGACGGGCTGTACTACCAGGACAAGGAGCGGGAGGCCATCCGCGAAAGCAGCAAGCAGAACCTGAACGAGATGGACGGCAACGGGGAGGTGGTGGCGCCACCTTCAGGCTTCAACACCGGAGCGAACGGCAAGGAGGCAGACCCCAGCAAAGGGGATGGGAATGGAGAGGTCCTGGGGCCCCCCTCGGGCATCAATAGAGGGGGCACCAGCAAGGCAGGGATTGAGAACGGCACAGCGGAAGCTGACGCGACGGCAGTCGCGGAGGAATAGCGCCTGCTGTCCTTTCCTGCATGGTGTATGAAAGGAAGGAGCGGGGGTGCTAGCTCTGCGGCCTGGGTTTAGCGGAAGGCATGGCCGTTGCACGCTTGGCAGCTTGCGAAGCTCAACTGCCTTGATACAAAAAGCTGCATTTGACTTAAAACGAATGACTGCCATAGACGATTATGAGTTATGTGGCTGATGCACTTGGCAGGAATAAAAGGGAAGAGAAGGGGTTGCACAGCGGTTGGCTTAGTCCATCATTGTGCTTGCTGCTGGAGTTGAAGCATTAGCATGAAAACTGAAGGTACATCCCACATGGATTTCCCTTCCCAGGACCCCTTTGTTGGCTTTGGCTACGTCAGGAAGCTTCTTATACTTTCTTGCAGTGGCAGTATGCATGATTTGGGTGCACCGCCCTATGTGGCAGTTGGGTCGGTCGGTGAAATGTATACTTTACCGCTATGTTAGCTCTGGATATGTTAGAAGGAATTTCTTACCTTTGGTGGCAACAGGAATCTCTTACTTCATTTGATAACAACCTTCGGAGTTGGGTGTAATTAGAGAAGTTTGGCTTTGTAGCTCCAAGTTAGCGCTCGTTGGCAAAGTAGCTGGGAGCATCAGCCTAATAGCAGCACAGGCAGAAAGCTGGACCTGCCATGGGAAGGGTTGAATGTTTGGTATGTAAGAGGTAGGCTGTGTTGCTGTAGATTGGGGACTTTATACTCAGTTTCTAAGCTTTCTTTACTTCCTGGCTTATTTCCTTCTTTGATTTTCCTCCACATCAACTCTAGTGGTTACAAACCTCAGCAGGGCCCAAGACATGTAAGCCAGCAATTTCAATTTACACTGCATGCAAACACAAACCACCTAGGAAACATGCGCATAGTACAATTCCAACGCCCCAAAACTTGGCCACAACCAACAACATGTACACAACTTAGTACTCTGCCTTGCCAAAAAGGAGATACAAAGCAAGATGGACCACACTTATACCTCAGCACCAGCACTTGTGCTGTCCCAGCAAACAATGGGAATACATAGAAAAGCTTCAGAAGAAGGCGTGCAGGGCACATGCTTGGGGCTGAAAGAATCCCCCATACTGGGGGCAGCGCTTTATTGAACATTAAAATGCAGGCTGTAAGTTCACGTGTTGCTGCCTTAGGCTCTGGTCATTTATTAAAACATTTGCAGTTGTAAGCGGACTACACACCTGTACCAACGCACCTTTCTGTAGTCTGCCTGCCAACCTAGGGCAACATGCACAACTTGTAAACCAGCTGCTGCGCTCCAGCCTCCACACCACTCTGGATCCACACCCCACCACGCTGCTGCAGTGTTTGGGCATGCCCCTCGCCGCAGTGGTTGGGTGGGAACAGCAGCAGCAGCAAGCGCAGCGAGGCCGGTGGGATGCACCTCACTGGGTTGGGTGTATGGGCTGTCTCCCCACCCTACGCAGGAGGCAGGGAGTAGCAACACTCTGGCCACCTTGGAAGCGAGCCACCAAGACAAATACCAGCGTCCATGGGAGCGCCTGGGCTAGCCTTCTACGCACTGCCGGCCACAATAGTAGCCAAGGGTGCACAGCGCGCTAGCTGCGAAGTTATATAAAGCTTACTCCTGCTCCCTACGAGGGTGTTGCAGATTTGTTTCCAAGTGCAAGTCACTTGGGCGCAGGTTGGTATAAGAATCAGGCAGCAGCACGGACAATGCCGCCCTGCCGCGCCGCTGCAGCAGCGGAGCCGTGCCTTGGCCTGTCTCTTCTGGGTCTTCCAACCTCCACACTTGGGGCCGTCGGCTACTGCAACTTCCAACTGTCGGCAGTCAGCGATGCAGGTTGTGCGCGGGGCACCTAAGGAGGCTGTGCTGTTGCTGACTGCCGAGTCACTGCTGCCCTGCTTGCTGCCGCGTCCTTGCGGCGGCCCTTGCCTAAAGCTTGCAACAGCTGGCGCTACCGATGGCCTTCGCGTTGTGCCTACTGATCCACGCATGCTGCTCCAGGCTGCTGGCGGCCTGCAATGCATGAGCAGACAAGT
The DNA here is from genome assembly GCA_001598975.1 of Parachlorella kessleri. NCBI lineage: Eukaryota > Viridiplantae > Chlorophyta > Trebouxiophyceae > Chlorellales > Chlorellaceae > Parachlorella > Parachlorella kessleri. The sequence continues at coordinate 9,610 of BBXU01001758.1, forward strand.
ACGGCCCCCCCCCGCCCACCCACTCCTTACCTGGACTTCTGTTGCCGATAGGCCAGCTGCCTGCTGCCGATCTCAAAGTAGTCAGTGGGCGACTCGCACGATGCCGGCCACCCTTCAGCACCTGGGAGCAGCCCAAACCTCCTGCAGCAGCCGTAGAAGGAGACACAACTTGTCTCATAGCTGCGACACACGCATTCACACGGCTAAGGGGACAGCAGCAGCAAAGCCCACACGGCACACACTGTTACGTCACTGTGGCTGCTACCTGCATAGTCCAGCTTACCAAAACCAGTGCAACTGCAGGCGCAAACACGGCGAGGTAACTTATATGCGCCCCTATATGCGCCCGCCGTATCAAATATGCAAACTGAGCCTCACAGGCCAAGCATACAAGGAGACACAAGCTGTGGTGACATGCACAGGCCTAAACAGCTGCCACACACCTTGCGACTTTTGCTTGAGCATCACTCTCCGGCCCGTTACAGGAAAGACAGCCACCACAGCCACCTGCAAAGCAGGTCTTGGCACACTCGTCTGCAGCGTGACTAGGAGACACAAACAGGCCAAGCTGGAGGCTCAAACTGTACCTGCACTCTCGTCTTAGGACGAACAGACCCAAGAGGAAACCACAAGACCCTTGTTCCCCGCCAGCACGCGGGGGCCCTGGCACGACCGTCATTGCCCGGCCTCTGGGCTCACCTTGTCGGATGCCGCAGCCTACCAACGAATAACCCCTACTCGCTGCAAAGTAAGAAATGTCATGCCGCACAAACCCCGCTGCTCCATGGAGATCGCTGCCCTGCATGGTTGGTAACCTGTCCTACGCCCGACACCCTGGGCCAAACGCGGCGCGCTAGGGCTTTGAAAGGGAATTCCGTCTGGGCTGTCTACGAAACAAAGGCCAGCTGCAGGCAACTGCAGAAGCGAGGCAAGAGCAAGAAAGTCCCAAGATAACTACTCAGCTCGTGCAGTAGGTAAAGGTCGTTAAGGCAGCCCTAGCACAAGAGAACCCGGAACTCTCCTCCCGTTTCCCCACCCCACTTTCATCGATGCCTTCCCGCCTTGGAAAACAGATGGCCGTACCCTCGGAAGCTACTACCATTCCACAGGGCCATCTCCCACTGGCACTTGGTTTGACCTTCGCCATGAAAATAGTATGTGGATGGTTCTGGATGTGGAGATCAGACGATCGGGGAGATGATGGTATTGCACGGGGGGGCGCAAGCGCCTCGCAAACCATGTGCAGGCAGCTACCGGGACCCACGGAGCTCACCCTAGACACATAGCAAGTTCGGGTCACCGATGCACTTACCGGTACTCTGCTGTCAACAATTTTAGGGGGGCAGCACCATGGTCGGCACATGTCACGCTGGCCTAGTCGATGTTATTATTGTAGGTGGGGGCCCAGCTGGTCTGAGCGCGGCACTGCTCCTGGCACGGTCCAGGCGGAGAGTTGTTGTACTAGACGCCGGTGTGAAGCGCAACGAGGCGGTGTCAGAGCAGCACGCTGGCAAGTTTGCTGGGCTTGTATTGCAGGGGCTATCTTCCTGGTTTGCACCCAACCCTGGTGGCAGGCTGAAACACTGCTGCCTTGTACTGTGCAGTGCTGGGGGCAGACGGTTATGAAAGGGAAAAGTTCCTTGCGCAAGCCAGGGATCAGGCAAGCATTGTTGGCTCCCACCCCACCAGGCAACACTATTTATCTGGCTCCCAAGCGCCACAGCAGAGCACTGCTGCGAAGAGGCACGCAGTCGTTGGTTGTGTAGCTTCTTGCACCATGCACCCCATGCTAAGGTGCGGTGCTTTGGCCCACACAGGTGCTGACCTACCCTACTGCTCAATTTCATTATGCCGAGGTGGTAGACGTGAAAGTAGCCCCTGAGGATGGCAACACAAATGGGACAATGTCTACGGCAAAAGGCGAGCCTGTCAAGGTGGGTGCGGCTACTTCAATGCCGCCGAACAGTAGCTGTGGAAGACGGATGGCCATTTCTGCGCCCTGCCTCTCTTCCTGTTCTGTGGCCTGTAACAGCCCGGCAGACCAACGAGGAAGGCCTGGGACACATGCAACGAGCCCGCTTGTAGCGCTCGCTAAAGCAGCGCTGGGCTCCAAGCGTCTGGGCGGTGGGGTGCGATCCTACCATAACTTCACTTGGTGCTTGGTTATAGGCTTGCACTGGTTGCTGCAGGAGTGTCAAAAAACCAAGCATTTTGACGTCCTTACAGCTGATGGGGGCTGCTGGCGGGGCCGCAAACTCATCTTGGCCACAGGTGCTCCAACCGGCTTGCTTGCTGCCTTTTCTTTGCTGCACTTCCCATGACGGCTTCCTCAGCAGCTACTGTCAAAGAGGGCGGCCGCAGCAGATGCGTGCCGTCGCAGCAGCTTGCAGCAAGACATGCATCATGTAGATAGAAGGAGGCAAAAGGGCAGGCTTCCATCTGCCCGGTCAGCTAGGTCAGAACAGCTCAAGGGTGCGACAGCCCGGGATTGACATGCAGCCTCTGGCAGCCCATTTTGCCTCTGCATGCAACAAGCACCCTTTCTTGCTGTAGGTGTGAAGGACCTACTCCCGGAGGTTGAAGGCTTCAAGGAGCTATATGGGAGGGGCGTCTACGTGTGCCTCTACTGCGAAGGTGGGCTCTAGTGCAGCATGATGACTGTCATGCGTACTCAAGTATGACACGCGGTGCGAACTGCCCGCGTTGTGGTGGCACTGGATGAGATGGGGGCCGTGCAGAAGGGCGGTGTGAAAGGGTGGCTGGCAGTGAGTGTCAGGAGCAAGGTTGGGTCATGTCCACCCCAAGGTGGCAAACTGGCTGCACCCAGGGAACTGTTGTGTTTCCCTTGCGT
>BBXU01001761.1:0-10592 GCA_001598975.1 Parachlorella kessleri
CCCCCCCCCACCTACAGACTCTCACAGCATCCCGCCACAGGGGCCCCTGCACCCTTTGGGAGCATCAAGTCAGCTGCAATTTAATACCCAATTGTTAGACCTCCATTCGCCACTTTATTCGACTCGCACTTCAACCGTGCACCTCTCCTCCCCTCCCTTGAAGCCCTACCCCCTCCCCAGTGTGCTGCTGACGAGAGGGGTCCCCGGGCCCTGCTCCCCTCCCCTCCGCCCCACCTGCCTGCAGCACAAGGGCGAGAAGCACCTGATAGGCACCTACCGGAGCGAGGAGGAGGCTGCCCGCGCCTGGGACCGCACAGCCCTGCACTTGCGGGGGCCCAACACCCAGACCAACTTCCCCATCGAGCAGTACCTAGGTGGGTGAGGCACATGGGGGTGTTGGGTGCCCCGGGAAGGGGGGAGGGGGATGGTGCGGTGGATGTGGGGCCGGTGTGTGGTCTGTGAGAGAGGTGGGTTGGCATGTAGGGTGAGGAGGGGCGGCTCTTGTGTGCTGCTGGGATGCTCGGCCCGTAAAGTGCGGCTGCCCACCTGTGGGGTAGGGGATCTCGCCCTTGGCCCCTTGCAAGGCAAGTGGCATCAGGCAGTATGCCTGGGTGTCAGGCTGGTGGCGGTGCAGGGCTGTGCTCCAAGGGCACAGGGGCACGGGATGAGGCCGCACTTAAGTACGACTTGGCTACAGAACCCCTTGCCCCTTCTTGGCAGGTGACGAGGCGCTGGCGGAGAGCTACAGCCAGGGCGGGGCCGAGCCCAGCCGGCGCGTGGTGCGGCGGCAGAAGCAGCCGCCAGGCGCAGCTGCCGCCGCCGGCAGCGGCACCCTCCCAGATGGGCTGGCAGCACAGCAGGCTGGCCTGCCTGGCGCTGATGCGGCGGCGCAGCAGCAGTGGCTCAACTCGCTGGGCTTGCAGGGCGCTCTGTTTGACCCTGCAACGCTGCAGCAGCACACAGACTGGCTAGCAGCTGCGGCAGCCGTGGCGAACTTCACGGCAGGGCAGCAGGGCGCTGCTGCGCTGCCCAGCCCGCTGGGCACGCTGCAGCTGGCAGGCGCGCGGCCGCCCAGCGCGGCTGGGGAGGCGGGAGCCGCGGCCCATGCGGCGGCAGAGGCCGGCGGGGAGGCAGCCGCAGCAGATGCCACGGGCAACGGTGCTTCCGGCAGTGGAAGTGAGACGGACGAGGAAGCGCTCCGGCAGCAGCAGCAGGACCAGCAGCAGCAAGCCGCCGCGGCCGCGGCCGTCGCCGCGCAGCAGCAGCAGCAGCTGCTGCTGCTGGGGGTGGGTGACCCCAACGCCGCGGCCGCAGCGCTGCGCTGGGGTGACCCTACCGCCATAGAGGGCCAGCTGCACCAGCTGCAGGGCGTGGAGCAGACGCTGCTTGCGGCCGGCGGCCAGACGGATCTTGCGCGCCTGCTGGCCGCGGCGGGTATAGGTTTTGCCATGCCTCCAGCCTCCGCTGGTGCTGTGCTGGTGCCAGGCTCAGCGGTGGAGGCGGCGGCCTCCGTGGCGCAGGAGCCGTCGCCAGCCGCGCAGGCGCACGCGGAGGCGCAGCAGCAGCAGCAAGAGCAGCAGCACCAGCACGGGCAGGAGTTGCAGCAGCACGGGGCTGCGGGTGCTGAAGTGTCGCCTGCTGGCGACCCTCAGCAGCCGTCGCTGACGTGACAAGAGAGGGCAAAGATGTTGACGATGGACGCTGCGTAGGCAAGAGGCCATGCGAAGATCATTGAATGGGGGCCGTCTCTCAAGAGCCGGGGGGTATTGCTTGACTTGTGGGGACCTGACGGACAGGGGTGGGGTGTTACGGGGGTTGGTTTTGTGACTCGCCGTACAGGTGGATGTAGCAGGCTGCCTTGGTAGCTGCCGGCGAGCTCTAACGAACATGTCTGACTTGGGCGATTTGTGTTATAAGATAACCTGAGGGGCCAGGGGAGTTACGCATACATTTGAGACCCGTTGACTGTCCTCCTTAGCCACATCGATCTGGGAAGTACCGTGGTATGACAGGTGCCTCATCATGCCCTGCACATTCAGGACTCAGTACCTAAAGCCACTGCAGGGGCACATAGGTGACTGCTGTTTGGTGAGAGTTCAGTATGTTTTGTTGCTGGTGGCGGATAGTGCGTTCGGTGTTGACAGAGGTGATGACACACGTGTCTCATGCGGCTGCTTGCTAAGTTGTGACTCGGGTGCCATGGAGCTGGGCGTGGTGCAGCTGAGCACAGTTGTTCCATGGTCTCATGCCGCAGACTGGCTGCAAGGCGGTATGAAACCAAAGTTCAGGGCGCGGATACTAGGGATCCATGCTTTGCACTTCCAATGCTCATGTGCAAGCGCAACTTGTATGCATGGCCTCACTTTCTGCTCCAGGTAGCAGGCAGAGGAGTTCGACATCGGAAATCATCTCTGCCCTCACGGCTGAGTGCAGGCAAGGAGTCTGCCCAAACCACTTGTTTGCCAAGCTTAATATTCACACGAGATACCCGCGTTCATCGGTGCCACCATGCCTGGAGGTCTTACATAAGGAACTGCAGTACCAAGCAATAGACTCCCCCAGCGTGACAGGAGTGGCAGGCAATACGCGATGCAAGCTAGTATACAGAGCAGTAAAGTACCTTTCACTAGAGGGGGAGTACTGCAACGGGCTGTCATGAAAGGAGGCAGAATGAATTCAGCGGCATAGCTGGTGCAAGCCAGCTGGCAGCTCAGTGAGGGCTGCCAGCAGGCCACCCTGCTTGTTATCAGTCCTTGGGCATGAGTTGAGAAACCAATGAAAAGAACAACGGGTCAAACTAAAGAACCGTAGGCGGGTAGCTGGCTAACGCACATGCATTCGGTTTCGTTTCAAGGACACGGTCCAGGGCACACACACATGCTAGGCTGGTGTTGAAAACCAAGCAAAATAGCCCCCAGGATAGCTAGCTACAGTGAGGTTCAGGTTGGCACGTACAGCGGGCCTGGAAAGGACAAGTGGCTTGGTGGTACGTACAAAACCCAGCCGCACTGCACGCAGCCGTGGCAGGCCACCTCCAAAAGAAAATCCACCGCACACCAACCCCGTTCCCCGTGAGGAGCTAGTTTTCCAAGTACAGAGGGTCTGCCGGCAGCGACTGGAAATGCGCCGTTGCTGGCATAGGTTCCCTCTCCCTCTTGGCCCCCACATCGCCAGACATGCACACCGGCGCCCTACAGGAGCGCCGGCAAAAAAGCAACAAGAGGTGCTAGAAACAACAGACCCAGCGCCGTCAGAAACTCAGTAAAGGAATGCAGCAAGCCGGCGGCTATATATGGAACACAAGGCCTCCCTACACAAGCAAGGCGCTGGGGACACTCCTTCAGCAGACTCCCCAAACTGGTTGAACCTTCCCCGCAACCACCTTCACCGCAACTATCTCTACTGTGCAACCCTCTGGGCTGCCTGCCTGGCCACTGAGCCTCACCAGCCACCCAATATAGAACCAAGGTAGCATGCTAGCTAGGGTCCGTCAAGCCTGACTGCTGCCCTGCACCCCCTTTCAGGAAACGCGGCACGCCCTCCACCACCAGAGAAGGCACCCTCCAGCATCACAGCCAGCCTCGCCAGGCAAGCCAAGCGCAAGCTCACTCGGCCGCAACCGCGCCAAACTGCGGCATGCCGCGGTAGGAACCCAGCGCGCCGGCCGCATGCAGCACGCGCACCACAGTCTGCCCAGCATCATTTTTCCTGAACTCCAGCACCTCGGCGTCTGCATTCAGCACGCCGCTGGACATGCCCACGTCCACGCGCCACACACGGCCGCCGCACTCGCAGTTGCAGCCACCCATCTGCGGCGTGTGGCCCACCACCATGGCGCGGCAGTTGAGGGCTGCGAGCGTGATCTCCAGCTGCGCGCACACGTGGTGACGCTCGTACTGCACACAGGAATAGGGCCAGAGCGGCACGGTCAATCACTGCTTGAGTGCAGGGAAGGACACGCTGGGCATGACACAACTGAGAGAGAACATGGCTTGACTGATGGCGGGCTAGATACCAGCTGACCAATGCACCGGCTGGCAGGAAGCAAAAAGGAGCCTATGTGCATGTCTTTAAGCCTCCGCTTGCTGCCATCTGCGGTGGACAAAACCCACGTCCCACCCCCCTTAAGGCCCCTCCCTACAATCGCTCAATGTGCCCCGGCGGCTCGTCCTCCTCGTCCCCTCTTGGCAACCTTCTGCATACCCCGCCCAGCACCTCCTACCAGCCTTCTCACCTCGCTGACGCGCTCCTTGCCAAAGGTGCGGTTCCACATAACGCTGTTACTATCGCCCATGGCAGGGAAAGGCGGCGACGCGTGGCGGCCGTCAGCAAGGCTCTCCCCCAGCATCCAAAGCGCCACTTCATCGTTTATCCGCTGCAGACCGTACTTGATATGGTGCGGTAGCAGCCCACCGTGACAGAAAACCAAGTCATTCACCACGAGAACCTGCGATCACAATGGTGACAACCACTTCGGGGCTGATGCAGCACAGAGCTGGAACGTTGAGACAGCAGCAGTTGCGTCGCAGCAGGTACCACACAGCTAGGCTGGTGCCGGGCAGAGGCAAGACCTGAGTCTTACGCACCCTGCAAGCACACCCTTCACACTAACCATGTATTGCCTACTCATCATACTCGTCCTCGTCCGAATGTACCCTACTCAACAATCCCAACCTCTGCCAGCTGCCGACCCTGCACCCTACAACTTGGTGATTATTTCCCTCACCGTTGGGTTCTTGGCAAGCTCTCGTGCCATGGCGCCGCCTGGGGAGTACAGCCGAAGCCGTGCCTTGGCCTGGCTATCCCAGTTGGATGCCTCAGCTTCAGTTAGGCCGTACGCCACAGCAGACTCCCAGAAGGCACCAGGAGTTACATACCTGCTCCTAGCAAGGCAGATGGGAGCATCTCTCAGCAACACGCAGAGCCGGTCAAGGATGGCTGGCAATCGTCAGTGTGAAGCAGTGAGCCGGCATGCGCCACCTCCAGCAAGGTCAACTACACTGCATTCTGGCTGGGTTGATGCGGTTGCAAACATTGGCAGACAAAGGACGTTTCCGCCGCCAGAGATGTAATGCCAGTAGAACCCCCAGTCCTCGTCTGACAGACATACCAGGCCACAAAATCCAAACGCGCACCTAAAATCTCCTGCAATGTTCAGGCTCTCATGATTGCCATTGAGCATCCACACCGCGCCGCCTTCCAGCCGTGCTTGCCGGTCCAGCTCTCGCAGCAGCAGCACGGTGGCTGCACCAAGGGGAGGAGTGGGGCAATGCAGACTGAAGGCACGGAGCAGAGGCAGTAATAGTGCTCTCAGATGTTGCTATTAGGGCTTGTAGCCCAAGAAGGGGTGGCTGGTGGTGCTTACCCCCACCTTGCTGTACGTTAGGCTTCCTGCGCGTCACCAGCTTGACCAGCTAACCCCACAACCATGGAGCCGCTTTTGCTGCAACACAGCTTGTAGATTGCAGGTCGCTCAGTCAAGGGAACCGCTCTCCCATGCAGCAGCTGGGTGCGGAGGCAGCTTGGCTCACCTATCTCAGAGTCTCCTCTATCCAACACGTCCCCCAGCTGCACCACTGTGGTGTCTCCGCCCACCCATCTGACTTGGCCGTCCTCCTCCTCCAGCACGCCCGCTAGCTCCAGGGACTGCAGCGCCTTCTGCAAGTCGCCGTGCAGGTCCCCAACTGCACCAGGGGGGCAGGCGGCGCGGCACTTACAAACAACAAGATCGAAAAACAAAGTAATCTCAACAAACACGTCCGACCCAGTGTGCAAATCTTGGCAGGGTCTTCCCATAGCTGTCCAAATACCAATAGCAGCTTCGCCAGCAGTCAGACTGGTTAACGCCAGCGCTAAAATTCAATCAGTGGCAGTGTCCGCATGTTGGGCTGCCCAGAGGGGTAGCATAGCCTAGACAACTGCACAAGCATCCCCGCCGCTGACAACAACAGTGCACGGGCAAGAGGCACAAGTAAAAAAGGCACCCCGAACCGACAGGTGAGAGTTGCGTGTCAACTCTCACTACACCCAGCCAGAATGCCTGCACGGCTCCCACTCTGCAACCCCCCTCCCAGCACCCCCATTCACTCACTGGCGACGATCCTGCCAGTGGCCTTAACGTAGGCTGGCGGCCCTGTAAAAAGCCTGGGCACAGACTCGTCCACAAAAGAGACAGGACGCTCTGCCACAGCTGCTGCTTCGGCTTGCACCCTGTCTCCAGGCCTGCTGTGGCTGCCAGACCCCACTGCGCATGGCTGCACCAGAGAGCAGCGCAGCTCAGCCGGGCCACACAGAGCGGGCCCCCGGGCTGCCTTAAAGCCGCATGTTGAAAACCTGTGGGAGTGGCCTGGCAGGCGCGCTGCAGTGGGGGTTGCTGTCGAGAGGGCCCACGAAGAAGAACACCTGATCACAGCCAGAGGGCCGGAAGTAAGCATAGCTGGGTGACGGGACCGGGCAGGTTCAGCAGCGCTTGCTGTGCATCTGCCGCTCAGGTCCTCAAAGCCCCGGCTCAAAGACCGGTAGGTTGCAAACAAGGTATGAGCGGCACCACGGACAAGAAACTAGGAAGAGAGTTAGGGGAGGGCTGCAGACTCTTGCCTTAGCGCATTGGGCACCAGCTTCCCGCGAGAGAGGGTATGTGGTCAACCTAACCTCGACGACAGAGAGGGCGTCCAATGAGATGAGGATTTCAACTTTCAATTTCTAGGAATTCTGATGGGTGATGCTGTGGGCCACTTGAAGCTCAGCTGCCATGGCTCATTGATCAGGTTTGCCCACAAGTTTATTAATATGTTGGTTGGTGCGGCATGTCCTCCTTAAGCTTCCTGGAGGCGGCGGGCAGCAGGGTCCACTATACCCTGCACGATTGCCCCAAGGTGCATGTTTGGTGCATGACCCCAACTAGCCACTTCTCTTGTGCAGTCGAGCCAGGGCGCTTGTCTGCCTGAGTGTGTCCTAGGCAGACCTGTTGGAAGAGAAGGAAGACGCTGTTCTCATAACGTATGTTGACAGCGCCGTTCAACACTTGCGGCAGTTGCACCTGCACGCAGTGTACAGTTCTTTTCTTCCCAGGCGATCGGCTGCTGGGGCAGGGCGTGCCCGCAAGGGTGGCTCAGCTGCAGGTGGACTCTCTGCCAGCCTGTGTTGCCTAGGGTGTCCACTGCCACAAGCGTGGGTCAGCTGCCTTGTGCGCGGATGTGCACACCACTGCAGCTAGTCGATTCGGCACTGCACTGGGGCTGGTAAGCACCCTGGATAGGCCACCGTAAGGTGTGCACACCCTCCTGCCACCAGTCTGGCCAGCCTCTGGGTCTGTAAGGCTTATACTTGTTTTCATACACTCCTGAGGGCGGCGCTTTGCCCCTGCAGGAGCCCCAGCGCATTGCAGAGCTCTTGCATGCCAAGTTCCCGGCTCCCCATGTGTACATGTGAGCCGCTTCTTTGGCATGGTAATAGTGCTTCTGTCGCACGCCCGCTGGAGTGCACACATCATCACCTTCAGGTGCCCTGGCCATGCTGCCAGCTGCAGACTACCTTTCCAGCTAGCAAGTATGAGTGAGAGCTGTGTGGTCTCAGCCGTGTCCACAGTACATACCTTCAAGCAGGGAGAACCGAAAACCTTCTCAGCACTGTGGTGCAGAGTCCTGCCGGCCAGGTATCATGGCTGCTTTGCCTGCTATGACCAGTTCCTCAGCAAGACCACAGCCTCGGGTGAGCCTCTGGGCTACCAGGGAACCACCTACAAGGCCACACAGCAGCTGGCAGCTCTGCTGACCGCAGCAGGTGGCTGGGACTTGCGCCTTCCCTGCCACCTGGTTGGCTTCAGCAAGGGCGGCATGGTGCTCAATCAGGCAAGAAGGCTGGGCAGACGTGCCTAGGTACCTACAACCAGCCGAGTGCACAAGGACTGCGGGGGCAATGTGCTGCATCTTGCAGGGAGATCAACCCATGCTGCTGTCAATTGCTGAGTGCTTCCCTCCTCAGTAGAATTTTGGGTGGAACGCACGTCACAGCAAGAGGTCCGTAGCATTTGTACCAAATCCATTGGAAGTCCGCCCAGGAGCACATGACATCCATTAGGCACTGCTCCTGTGCAGGTGCTGGCTGAGGTTGCCGCTGCTGCTGACTCATTCTTGCCAGTGGAAACCAACACAGCACAACCTCATCTTGGGAAGGCAGGCCGGCCACCTCACAGCGGCAGTCCGGCGCCGCCAGAAGGCAGCACTGCCCTCATGACCGCTTTGTGCCAGCTGCATTATGTGGATGTTGGCCTCAACTGCCGCGGAGCATACTTGACAGATCCTAAGACAGTGAGGAGGCTGGGCAACTGGTGCCGCAGCCATTCAAGAGTCCAGCTCATACTCCACAGCAGCCCCCGGCAGTGGGGTGAGCGAACCTTGCCAGTCTGCCTTTGGCTCGGCAGCATGTCATTATGCAATGCGAGGTTTTTTTTGTCTCAGCCGGCCACAAGCTTGGGTGGCCAACTCTTTCCATACATGCCGGCGCCAAGTTGCCATGGGTGGCAGTTGTGTAGACTGGCTCCTTTGCCTGTGTCTACGCAGACTGTAACATGTACAACATCTTGCAACTATTCAAGTAGTGACTGGCTGCAGGAGATACACACCGGCCATGGATAGCGCTGGAAAAGGACCAGCTGATGGCAATGTGCACAGCAGCAGGTGTTCCCTGCCAGCAGCAAAAGTACTATGAGGGGATGAAGGCCAGCTTGGAAATGCATTTCAGTGTCCTTGCAGACTTGCAGCCTGCTTGCAACTACGAGTGAACGGCTGAGAGCAAACATCTTCAAAGGGAGCGTGCAAGTAGTGGTGATTTTGTCCAGGATGATTTTGTCCTGCCCTCACTGCCCAATGGTGTTACCACTTCACCGTTCATCAAGTACCCCACCTCTGGAGCGAGGCAAAGAAAGGTTCCCAGAGATGAAAACAAAAATGCTGATATGTAGCAACCCTCACATGGGACACAGCAATAGCAGCACACAAGCACACAATGAAACGCAGGCAAAATCGTACTTGTGAGGAAAAGGAGGACAATATGAAAACACAGGGGAAGGTCAAAACTGCCCCACAGCCAAGACCTGCATTTTGAGCGCAGGCCCCCTGTTTGCAGGCGAACAATCTGACAGCGCAATACCAGAAAATGTTGGTCGTTTGTGCAGCAAGAAGAGAAGCAGATGAGGCGCAGGGCTATGCTGACGATCCTAGCAGAAGCGGCAACACAAAATCCGAATCCAGTTTTGAGCATTTGTTGACCCTACAGTCCCTAAGGCCTTGCGGCTCTGGCAAGCCTAAACGCACGATCAGGACCAGTTGTGCCTACTCAATTCATTTCACCACTGGCGACGGGGCCAAAAAGGTCCCTGTCGGCCAAGCGTCCAATTGCACGATGCATCAAAATGTGCTTGCAGCCTATACATAGGCATCGAGTGTTGCACACCATCCACCCCCGCTGTTCAGCAGGCATCCTTCTCAGCTCCCCGCACAAGACTTGTCACTCGTTCACAGCAGCTGTTCCACCTGCCTATTATGGACAAGAGTTGCCGCGATCGCAGCACCACAAAAACCTCCCGACTGCTGAGCCTGGCGAATCAAATGGCTGACACTATTAAATGGAAGGGACCAAAGGTTGCCTAGCCCCCTTCCGTTCCAGCAACCCCTTGGCCCGGTAACACCAAATATTCAGGCCCAAGTGTAGCACTGGCGCGGCTGAGCCGCGGCAACACGCTGCATACCCTCCCAAATCAGCTGCAGCCGCTGTGGTGCAGCTATGGGTTTGCTGTTCTGCACACTCCCACTTGCCAGCGTGGCCGCTTCCAGTAAAGGGGACACGAGCGGCATCAGATCATGATCCTCATCATCACCCCTTGTCACCTCCTCCTCATCCCCAGCAAGAGGCCAGCCCACATGGAAGCTGCCGCCAGTCGATGTGCCAGGGGAGCTGCCAGTGCTGGGCAAGGATTCCTCCAGCGACACCCCAGGGGGGCTGGTCTCCTCCAAGCTCTCAGAAATGGGGCTCGGAGGCGCAATGGCGGGCACCGGCGCCAGGGCTGACACTGTGACACGCTGCGGTGCTGTTGATCCTGGCAGGCCGCGTGGTCTGGGAGGCAGGCCTCCCGCCTTGGCAGGTGAGGTGAGTACCCCTAGGGCGTTATTGAGGTAGCTGTCGGGGCAGGGCAGGACCTCCTTGTCCTCCAGGCGCCGCGGCGCCCATTTGCTGAGCATGGCGGCCACCTGGCGCCACGGAGGTAGAGGGGTGCCAGTCTCTGCGAACGCGCGAGACAGCTCCGAGCACAAGAGCTCCACCACCTGTATGCAGTAACAAGCCATTAACCATAGAGATGTAGCCCTCTCCATACACAAGGAATCAAGCAATCATGCAAGAGGGAAAGACAAATACCATGCCTTCCCCCTGTCTCCAGGCAGGCAACTGAATACGCACGGATTTCCTGATTAGCAGACACATGATCATACCCCTGCACTGTGCCAAGCCTAAAAATAGTAAGGACTGCTCCACAGCAGGACGCCAGCACCTCGCGCCGCCACCAGCATGCCAAGCTTGCTACATGACCCCCCCCA
>BBXU01001762.1:0-14140 GCA_001598975.1 Parachlorella kessleri
AAAAGGTCGTCCTCCAATCTTGTTGGCTAGTAGCCCTGACACTCCTTTACCACTGCCCAGCGTTCCTGCCCCACTGAACTCACCCTGGTGAGGCGCTCGGGCGTGGCCAGCAGCTCCTGGCCCACACATTCCATAACCTTGGCAAAGCGCGGGGTGGGGTGCGCCACCTCAAACTGCTCCTTAAATTTGGGGTCCAGGATGTACTGCGCCTGCCCAGTGCCCCCTGCATACCATAAAACGGCTCACCATCAGCAACAGACGCTGTGTTCTGCAGCTGTGATGGCACACGATGCTTATTCCTCAAGTTTTCACTTGAGCATCCGTCCTGCCATGCCCGACATCATGGCATCCTCTCGTCAGGCAGACACAAGGCAGCACCCAACCCGGGTATCCAGTAGCATACCGACCTCTCCATATCTTGCAACACAAAGAATAGATTGTCTCATTGGACCCTTCGACACCCCACCTTGAGCGCTGAAGTCCACCGTCAAGAACTGGTGGCGCAGGTTTCTCAGGCACGCCCCGCCCCAGCCGCCCCCCAGCGCAGTTCGTATCTTCACATGGTACCCCAGGCGACGCAGCGTGTCAGCCAAACCAGGCACGCTGAGGTAGTTGCCTCGCTTGGCAGCATCCTCTCGGGCCAGCCGGACGTGCACCAGCAGCTGCAACGGGCAAGAGGCAACCAAGGTCATCGTTGAGCCGTCGCCGAGACGTGTTCCTCAGCTGGCCCAAGGCTGCTCATACTCCACACAGCACACACTTGGCACCAACAGGTACGATCAGCAACCCTGGATGGCACGACAAGCACGTTGCACGCAATACGGAAACAAAATGCCAGCAGTCTGCAGTATCAAGCCCAGACGTTCCTCACTGATCCCCCAATAAGTCAACAAGCACGCGCCCACCGCTCAACTGTGCTCATCCCCCACTGGTAAACCGACCAACTCACCATATACTCCAGCTCGCTCCAGGGCTGGAGCAGGGAGTTCAGTGAGCCCAGCACACTGGAGAGGGATGGGTCCGACAACTGGTCTGCACCAGGTTTATGCAAAACTGCCCCTTCTTCCAGGTCCTCCAGCTCAAATAGTAAGCTGGGAACCTTGGAGAAGGCTGCTTTCTTGGCAGCGCTGTTGCCGCTGACACCAGCACTGGTGTCGCTGGTTGTGCGCGCTGCGCCAAAGCTGACGGTCCGCATGAAGCCATCATCAGCCTCATAAGCTGGAACGCGTATCACTGGTCTCACCATAGCAGCCTGCCTGCAACCTGTGCAAGCCAAAGCACAGGAGCAGAAAAGCCGTCATGGTGGGCACACGGTGGGAGGGAAAGTATGCATCCCGGACTTCCCAGAGCGGTCGCATCTCCGAAACATAGAGCGCGCACAATACATATTAGAACTGAGGGGGTAGTAGCTTGTGCCCCGCTGGCGATTCGAATGAGCGCCCGCTCGGAAGCACGCTAGGCGCACAGGCTGTTATATAGAGACACAACACAGCATTACTGAGCCGCAAGACAGCGCACTCTCTAAGCTAAGCACAGCCACAAGAGCCCGCCCAGCCAGGCAAGCAACGCCGGACACGGGCTTCACCTTGTCAAGGCTCCTTTCCAAGCTGTCCCTTCCCACACCGCCGCCGTGTAGCCTCGGTCACTGTAGGCGTTGTCTCATACTGAAAATCCTATCGGGCGGCTTTGGGGACCAGCAAGGTTGCAGGTTGGAGTGCGATTGACGTTTGTATACACCTGTAACGTTTGTGTACACCCGGAATGTTTCTGAGGTGTGCCAGCGAATCATCCTTCTTGTACACAGCAGGCCCAGCAGGCGCCGAGGGTTATTCACTGAGGGCACGCAGGTGCTCGGAAGCTGTCATGGTGGCGTTCACCTGTGGAATATAAGTTGAGCGGTGGCGGCTATCCCGGTGGAGGACGTCGAGGCTCCTCGATGATGGTTCCTCGATGAACAACTTCTAGCGACGGGTAGCATCTTGTGCTATACTAATAGATGGCGGCACTGCGAGCTGGCACACCCTAAGCAACTCCTTGGATTGGGACTTAACACCACTTGAGGGAACATCATCTGTGCGTTACAGATAAAGCCCACGGATAACCGGTTGCATAGTGGTGTGGGTGGGTGCTGGGTATAGGAAACTGACGGGCACCCTGCAGATGCCTTTCGTGTGCGACACCTCTTTCTGAGTACCATGGTGGAGAAGCGGCCTTGTTAGAGGGTGGCATAGACAGGTTGAGCAGTAGTAGGCACACGACTTTCAGGCCAACAGGTCTACAGCCTAGTTACGAGAAGCTTTCCTCCCGACTTTTTTTTCCAGCAAATTCGGCCTCGCAACATGTCGCACAGTGCAAACTAACAGACTGGCACTGCCAGTGGCACCTGTATCACCTTCAGGTGTCACGAGTCAAGCCCTGCTGTGCGCCGATCGGCAGGGTTTACCACGGGCCAGCCAGCCCAGTAGGACATTCCACACCGACTGGTCCTTCCTGAACGAGTGATGTAGCACAGGCCAGCCGAGCGCACATCGCCTTGGTCCCTCAGAGCACACCGCTTTCAAGCTGGGTGCCATCAGTCAGAGTCGGTCTACCTCCCCTCAAAGACTACAGAGGTCCCTAAGGGGGTGGGACCCGCCCAGGCATGCAGTGGTAACCCACACACACTCCTGTTTGGCCTGGCCAGGGACACTGGATGACACGAAGCTCCGCAAAGCTGCTCCCGCCAACCTACCAAGAGTACAGTATCTCCCTAATGCCTCCTACCACGCTGCTTCCAAGCCTCCTTCGGTAAATGCACCCCGACTGAATCCAGACTCCAATTCAGCTGGCAGAGCATTTAACTACACAGTCAGCCCCATGGAGTCCAGCACCTCCGGCAGCTGTGGCATGTACTCAAAGTGGCCCCCCACCACGCTCGTGAGGTTGACGTTCTCGATGCCCGCGACCTCCACGGGGCACAGCCCAGCAGCAGCCTTGGTGAAGCCTGAGGAGCCGGTGTACACCACCCCCAGCAGCCAGTCCCGCCGGCTGTAGCAGTTGATGAGCCGGCCGGCCACCGCGCTGCGTGCCATGCGCCACCGCTCTGGCCCGCTGCTGACCGGCGTGCCCAGTAGCACCACATCTTGCACGACTCCTGCGGCAAGGCCCAAGAGCAGGCAGGGAAAAGGCGGAGCCGGCTGGCCAGCTGTTCACGTCAAGCACCCCAGTGACGACTCACATCTAGGAGGGAGGGAGCGCCCGTGTAACAAAGCCTGATGGGTCGAGCAAGCATGTGCGCTTGATGGAAGCCAGTCATCTCACTTGCAGGCAGCCCGACTCCGCGCATAGCAGCCTCAGTTCCTGCCCAGCATGCACAACACCATTGCAACCTTACAGCTCAAAGCGTGGCACACGGAAGAGACCAGGGCAATAGCAGGGCAGGGCAGGCAGGTCACCAGCACAGCTTTGCAGCAGGAACGGCACAGCCCCAGCAGGCAGCTCATCCCACAACAAGGCACAGCCACAGGGAGGGGTGCACAGGCACACCCCTCACCTCGGCAGCCGCAGCGGTACAGCTCCAGCAGGCAGTGGAAGACGAGGCGGGCGCCCATGCTGTGCGCGACCAGCGTGACGGGGCGGTCCCCGTGGCCGCCGCCTGCCAGCACGGCCGCCAGCAGCTTGCCGGCCTTGATGCTCCGCTCCACCGCCACCGACCAGGCGTTCTCTATCAGCAGCCCGGTGGCCGTGTCCAGGAGCAGCGCGGGGGCCAGGGCCGACAGGATGCCTGCCAGCGCCAGCAGCGGCAGCGGGGAGGGTGGGTACCCGCTGCTCAGTGTATGTGCTGGCCTGTGCCTGGCGAGACCATGGAGGTTGGCAGGCGGGCACGCGAGGTGGCTGACGAGGGCACACTCGCGCCAGGCATGCATGACCTCCATGCTGCTTCCCAAGACCCCTCACACGTGCACCTGCGAAAACGCCGCGAAGCCCCTGCACTCCCCACCCGCCCGCCCCGGCTCACCTGCGCCCGCGTAGAAAAAGTGCTGCACCGCAAACTGCGCCCCCTGCGAGGCCGCCTGCTTGGCCACCAGCACGCCCAGCGCGGAGTTCAGGGCCAGCAGCTCGCGCGACTCCCACACCAGGCTAAACATGTCGGCGTCCGGCCATCTGCACCATACGGCAGGCGGCACGGGGGCTGGCTACTTGTGGGAGAGAGGGGGGGGGACCTGCAGGACAGCCGCTGCCACCGTGTTCCCTGCCGGGCACTGTCACCCTGTGGGGCTCCCAGGTAGCTGACAGCCCTCCAGGAGCCCAGCAGGAACCACTTTGCTTTCTTGGAATGTGACGCCACCACCAAGAAGTCACAGCTGAGTGCTCTGTCTCCTGGGCAGCCGCTAGGTGGTCACCCACCCCAGCAGTACATGTAGCCCTAAGGCGGGCAGATGTGCAGCAACCACGGCTTGCCGGGAATGCTTGAGTACCTGATGCCCTCCCACTCCATGACATAGTCATCGGGGTCCGTGATCCAGCCGCAGACACAGATCAAGGCAGACAGCCTGACATCGCCGGCACTCCTGCGGTGTATGTGCCATGCAGAGCTCTCAGCATCAGGTAGCAGCAGCCAGCACAACAGGGCACGCAGTGCAAGGGTGTTTTGACGCTGCCAGCATGCGTGCAGCATCCCTCTAGGCACCCGAGAGTCATGTGGCGCCGCACGCACAGTGCTGCTGGCCACCCATCAGCCCTCGCATGGAGACTCTCCAACCCAGCTACGGTGCCCCAGCACAAGGCCTGGCAGAGGTGGTGGGCAAGTTTGTTCTGGCTCAACAACAACTATACTGTGTCTTACAGAGCCACTCAACCTCAGGGACACGGCGCTTAAGTATGCATTGCCGCAGACCTGATAAAATGGTGTCACTCTGGCAACAAATGCTCCGTAACCGCACAGAGGCCTTCCGCCTGTGCCACGGTAGTGTTCAGATGGCCTCGTGCCACCATGCCTTGCGTTGGCATCAAGCCCCCCTGCCCTGCCACAGCACCACTGACCTGATCCGAAGCGGCACTGGCAGCACCTGGTGCGCCTCCTCCTTCCTGCTGCCAAACCAGCGCTGCCAGGCAGAGGGCTCACCACTGTCGTCGTCTCTTTCTCCCGCAGCAGGAGCAGCTGCTGCAGCAGAGCCTGCCGTGGTCGCGCCTCCGTCATCGCTGCTGTTTGTGCCCAAGTGCTGCTGGGACTCAGCCGGTGCTTCAATCATGGCCAGGGTCGGCGGGGCCGCGGCAGCTGCAGCACCTGCCTGGCCACCAAGGCCGCTGCTTCTACTGCCGGCGTCAGCCGCGGCCCCTGCTGGCCCGGTGCTGCTGTTGTGCGCTAGCTGCGCCTCAGACGTCGCTCTGGAGGCCGGCCGTGAGCGCTTCTCAGGCGACCCCACCAAGTGGGCACTGTCTGCTGCTTGAAGGCTGGCCGGCTCGGTGCCCTCCCGTGCCGGCGGCTCCTGCTCCACAAGCACTGGGAATGTTGGTGCCTGTTCAGCGCTCCGTGCTGCTGCCGGTGCGATCGTGCTATCGCCAATGTCGCTCGGGCCATCATCCCCTGGCTCTGTCGCTGCTGCTGCCACGGGGCCCTGGCCATCGCCACCCTTGACAGCGCTGCTGCTGATGTTGGAGCTGATCCCAGCGCTGTGCCGCCACTCAGATTCCAGCTGAGGGAGCTCACGGAAGCCAAACTCTGAGACCTCGGCGGTGCGGTAGGCCATCTTGCTGCCAGTGCTGGTGGCACCTGCGACAACGCAGCCCAGCAGGCCGTCGTCATGCACTCCAGACGGCACCCCACTCGGATATCATCACTTGGTTTATTGACGCGGCGGGTGGGAAGCGCCTGTTGGCTCTATAACAGTTGCTGCGTGCCACCAGGGCATGACCTCATGCACTGCAGCAGGCATTAGATGCTCCAGTTATCACGGCTGCTTGCCCTCCCCTGGGGTCTTCCCAATGACATCCTACCGAACAAACCAGCTCCCGCCCCTGCGCCGACGAACCTGCCGCCCCCAGGGTTGACGCGAGGGTGATGGCGCCGCCGCTGGACGCCATGAAGCCTGTGACTGCTCCCGCCACCGAGGCGTGCACCCCCGCAAAGCTGATCACGGAGCTCAGGCCTGCCGCCAGCGCCGGGGCAGCCAGGCCGCCTGCACATGGAAAGCACACACCGCCCTGTGCAGTCATAAGGGACCCGACGTGCCACAGCAGGGGTAAGCAAAGCGCTGACAGTATTCCTGACACCTGAGGGTTTTTCTGGCTGGGAGGGATCAGCAGGGTCTGTCAACCTAGCACCAAAGCTTGCTCAGCGCAGCATTACACTAACCCGGCGTCTGTGTGTTGTTCTCCGCGGCGCATGCTCGTCTGCCCCAGAGCGAGCCCCACATGCCTACAAACCCCCTTTCACTAGAATACTATAAAAAAACCAGGACATGGGAGAAGGACGGACACCAGAACAAGTCCAGCATTGTTAGACCTGTCGACAAAGCGCCAGCACAGCCATTTCGCCCCCGCACCACCCGCCTCACCTGTCACGGCAAACAGCGCGCCTCCCCCCACGGCCGCGGCCCCCACCTTAAGCCACCGCCAGCTGCCCCCCTCCCCGGGCGCTACAAGCTGCTGCTTGCCCTCCTGGGCCGAAGAGGAGGACGAGGTGGGGGCCTTCTGGTTAGCCAGCAGCAGCTCGAAGTTGGCCACCTTCCGCCATGGCACCTGTTGGAGCAGAGGCAGGCTAGGGCTGCTGGGCGCCAGTGTCTTTCTCTAGCCTAGTCTAGAGGGCGTCATGATGCATCCAGCAAGGCTGCCGCAGCAGCGGCGTGGCCCTGGCTCTTTGCAAACTGAAATGCTGTCCAGCTGGCGGAGTCAGTGGGACATTGCATGCAGGGAGAGCAGGCAGACCGACGCAACACACCGCTGCAGACCTAAAGCAACAGACCGCCGGGCCACACCAGGCAGGCGCAGATCCTTCACCAAGCCAAGCCAGTACTGATTGGGCATAAAGCACAGAGGAGGTACGGCCGGGACTTTTGCAGTGTGGAACGCAAGACCGCACATTGGACGGCACATTGCTGCCGTCCCCACGGGGACCCCCCGCCTCGCACCCGCCTACCTGCAGCCAGGCTGCCACCTGCTTCAGCGCCACCCTCGCCCGGGCATCATACCACCGCAGCTGCACGCTGCGCCGGCACCTCTGTCCCTCCCCACCCTCCCCATCCTGCTGCTCTCCTTCCCGCTCCCCTTGCTGCGGGCCCTTGGAGCTGCCAGACCTGGCGGGGACAGCGTCGCACCGTATTGATGCTGAGCGGGGCATGCCCTGCCCGCTTTCCTCCCTGCCTGGCACAGCGCTGCTGCCGCTGCCTCGGCTGCTAAATACTGGTGTGTCAGGTTCACTGCTCGGCATCGCGGGCGGTATTGTCGGTTTCTCTTCCGCTGCTGCCGCTCCTGCTAAGTCCACGCCAGCCTCACCACCGGCCTCGTCATCAGCCCCACAGTGCACATCTGTCGCCTGCTCCCCTCTCTGACCATCCTGCTGTGCATGCTGCTGCTGCTGCTCACCCCCCTCTTGCACGGCTCCGTTGCTCGCAGCGGCCGCAGTTGCCGGTGGTGGCCGCTTGGTGCCCACGCAGCACTGCACCAACTCCCACAGCGCTCCCAGCGCGTGAGGGGACACAGGGCTGCTACTGCGTGGTGCGGCGGCCCCCGCCCCACCTTCGCCCCCCTGGTGCTGCATGCCCGCCGGCTGCGAAGTGCCCGCTGTGGTGGCGGTAGTTTCCGGCTGGGGTCCTTCTTGCAGATCATCCCGGCCATGGGTAGCACCTACTGCCAGGCTGCCAGCTGGACCCCCCCTTGGGCCGCCGCCGGCGCCCGCAGCTCCCACCTCCCCCGCTGGGTCGGCGAGCATGGCGGCAGCATCAATGACCCCAGTGCCGGCAGCAGTCTGACCATCTGCACTGGGCGTGGGAATCTGATACTGCTCGTCAGCAAAGTCAGGCTGACCATTGAGCTGCTGCCCGCCAGCTGCCAGGCTGGGGTCGGCTGCTGCTTGGGCCCGGCGAGCCGCTGCCTGCACAGGCAAGGGGAAGCTGATGCCACAGCTCCATGCCTTGTTTCAGCAGCTTAGTCATGCCCAGGAGTTTAATGCCAAGAAGCCTGGGAGGGGATAAGCAACAATGCGCACAGGAGAGCTCCGCCAGCCACGGCAGGAACCCATGGCAACGCTCAGAGCACCCCCACTAGCTAACTAGCTAACCCATCATCTCTAGCTTCCGCTCCCTGCCGCCGTCCACACCCTCAGGCTCCGCATGGACTCTGTCCCAGTGACTATTCGCTCCCCTCCTTTCCACCCCTCCACACCGACCCACCCTCGACTGCTCCCTGGCATCGTCCACCTCCCATTCAGAGTCGTCTGAGCTGGACAGCAGCCCGTCCCACAGGTCGTCCCTCACACTTCGGGCAACGGCTGTGGGCGTGGGGGTGCCCTGGTCGGCTGGACTGCTGGGGGACTCTGGGCCAACATCCTGCAGGGGTGGAGCAGGGACGATAGCATGACAATGACATACTGTGGGGTTGAGAGGCAAGCCTTAAAACACACATCCGACAAAGCGCTCACTGTCCTCATGGCATATGCAGGGGAAGCAGTAAGTCCTGCGTCGGGCGGACAGCGCCTGCCAGTCCCCAGCCCAGCCCAGCCTGGGGGCCCCCACCCGCCCTTGCCTGTCCCAGTCCCTCCTGCTGCTCGCTGCGCTCCTCAGGCGGCACCTCCCCATGCAGCAGCATGTCGTCCACGCTGGGCAGGTACCCGCTGTGGGTCACCGCCCCCGGCCCCAGTAGGGACGCCGCGGAGGCCCCCGATGCAATGCCTGCTGCGCCTGCTGTGCGTCGCTGCGCCGGCGCCGCCGGCAGCGGCAGCGACGCTGCCAGCTCCTGGTCCAGGATCTCCACAAAGGAGCGGATCAGCTCCAGCGGCACAGGCTTCACCCCACCGCTGCTGCTGCTGCCGCCGCCGCTCCCGACAGCGGCGGCAGGACGACTGCCCGCGGTGCCGCTCCCGACCTGCGGTAGGCGCTTGAGGCCGGCCCACTTGCTGGGGGGGATGCGCAGCTGCTGGTAGACTAGCTCCAGCAGGCCGCCTGGGGCCACGCAGTCCCAGCCCCAGTAGGCGTCCCACTCTGCCGGGGTCAGCTTGGGTGGCTCCTGGGAGTCGCTGTCCTCGTCGAGCCACGGAGGCGCCCTGCAGGGCCAAGCACACATACGTGGGTGGGCCAGGGCAAACCGCGGGGGTCCATAGGCTCGGCCGTCAGCAATGCTGCTGCCCCCAGCGCACTATATTGTCGCCTGGCCCCACGCCTGCACCTCCTGACAAGTCCCGAAAGCGTCTAGCTACCGTTTCACTGCCCCAAAGCGTCCGGCTTGAGTTGAAGCAGTCCAATGTAAAGCCTGAAGGGTATGCTGCAGTCTTTCATGAGAACCCAGTGCTGCTGGTGGTTCAAGGTAGTTGCCAGGGAGGGGGGAGAGTTTCTAGGGAGGACGCGTGCCTGGTGATGGCCACGGCAGGATGGTTAACTCACCCCCACGGCGAGTCCAGCACACCTTGGCCAGTGGGATCGCTTGCTGTAGAGATGCGAGCAGTGTCATGGAGGGCAAGGGTGAACAGCGCGCCCAGCGCGTAACGTTCTGCATCTTCGTGTTCCATTTCTTACTCAAAAAGCCAGAATGATGGAAGCACTTCTCCTCTCCTCCTTCATCTCCACCTACTCAGGGTTACGTAATAATGGGGTCTCAATGCAGGTCGTGAGCGTTGCGATATACCCTGCATGTGTAACATCCACTGCGACTGATTGCAGACCCTCACCAGGCAGACATGGCAACCAGGCATGCACTGCAGGATGCTATCGACTACATTGACGCCTTCATAGCCAAGCTGGAGAATGGGGCACTAATCTCCTCAGGTGTGTGATGACTGCTGCCTTGATTACTGGCCTCCGCTAGCACTCAACCCGTCCCTCCCAGCAAGCCTAGTTGTACGCTCTTGGCAACCAGGGCGCCAGCCACACTTTACTGTTCGGCCTGCCAACACCTCTTCACACTGTCCACCCCTCCCCCAGGGCCTACCCAGCAGCCAGGAGAGAAGACGCCTGCAGCCGCCCCCCAGCCGCCTGAGCCAGCCCCACAGCCAGCCAAGCAGCCGCCGCCCAGCTCAGAGGGCAAGAAGAAAGCAAAGCCTGCCAAGGCAGCCAAGGCGGCACCGGCCGCTGAACCAGCGGCCGCCTCTGCGGCAAGCCCTGAGGAGGAGCTGTTAGGCAAGGCACAGCTTGTGGTGAGAGGAGGCTCCGTCAAGCGGTTCTGCCTGCCTTCATGCAGTTGCAAGGCTGTGCTGCGTTCCTTTCGTGTTGGTGCCAAGGCCTGGGATAGGTTGGCTGCCTGCTGTTGTGCTAGCTGCATCAGAAACGGCAGACACTCGCTCAGTAGTGTGATGTGGCAGCAAGACCGGGTTGCGGTGTAGGTGCATAGTATGGTACGGATTGGATTTACCTGGGAGAGGGAGGCGGGAAAAGTTGGTGCAGTTGGGCACTCCCTGCCAGCTAGGCTCATACGCATGCTGTGTGCTCCTTGCAGGTGGCCAGGGTGGTGAGCGTGCAGCCGCACCCCAACAGCAACAAGCTGTACATATGCAAGGTTGACGCGGGAGAAGGCAAGGAGCGACAGGTGCGTAGCCGCGCAGCGCAGCATGTGGCTGCGTCGCGGCAGGCTTTCGCGTCCAGTCTCCTCCTCAGGCGGCAGGCAGGCGGGGTGGAAGTCAGGGTGACATGCGGGGGAATTGCGGGCAGCCTGGGCACTACCTGCAGCACGCCGTCCCAGATCACGATGCCAAGCCACGGGAGTGCGATACCTCGTGCAGGGACGCGGAGGCTGCCTGTCCCTTCACCAGGTGCTGCTTGTGCTGCATGGGGCGGGGCTGCAGAATGAAGGTCCCGCCAGCGGCGCCGCAAGGCTTGCCAGCGTTGGGTTGGATCTTGAGATGCCTAGCACCCACACCCCTGCTGTCCCTCTTGCCGCCCTGGGTGCTGCAGGTGGTGGCGGGGCTGCAGAGGCACGTGCCGGCCGGCGAGCTGGAGGGCTCCCTGGTGGTGACCGTGCTCAATCTCAAGGCCGCCAAGCTGGCTGGGGAGCTGTCAGAGGCCATGATCCTGGCCGCCTCGGTGCACCAGGTGTGGCGGGGAAGGCTAGCTAGACGTGTCTGGGGTCCGGGTCGGCTGGGTCCTTCGGCCAGGGCCAGATATGGATTTCAAGTGATTTCTTACCAAAAAGAACTTGGATATGCAAAAAAAAGTGATATCTTGCCGCGAAAGTGATTTCTTACCAATAGGGCTTTAATTAACACGGCCGCCATGGAGGGTGGATTGCGTGAGGGCCGAGCAGTGCAACCCACCCAGGCCGCCACAGTTCAAACACCGTGAGCGGCAGTTAGGGGTGCATGTCAGGTGTGCCACTGTGTATCAGTGTCAGCTTCACACACAAACACCCCTGACTGACCCGCAGCATTGCGCAGGCCTCGTGAGTGATGGTGTGTTTGCACCCATGGCCAGCTGAGCTTTGCCTGCTGCTCGGGATTGACCCACTCGTGACTGCCACTCTTCCCTCCCCCGCGCAGGGGGACACTGAGCTTGTGCGGGTGCTGCGGCCAGCCGAGGGCGCCGAGCCTGGGCAGCCGGTGTTTGTAGAGGGGGCCACGCCGCCCTCTGAGTTCCCCAAGGTCTGCAAGCAGTGGAGCAAGGTTGTGGAGGGGCTGGCTGTGAAGGCCAACAGGGCCTCTTTCTCTGGGCGGGTGCTGGCCAGCACTGCTGGGCAGGTGGCGGTGGCTGAGGACATGCCCGAGGGGGCGGGCATTCACTAAGCCGCAGAGTGTGTTTGGGGGTACTGGGGCCCAGTCTGGGGGGTTGCAGGCTCTTGGCTAACCCACATCTTACGGGGGTTTCTTTCAAGCTTGGGAGTGGTTACACTGTAGTTTCCATGTATTTTGGGCTGGGAAGGCGCTGGCTCCTGGACTGTAGGCCTATAGGGGACCCCTTTGGTGCAGAGCTCGACTTGGCCGAGACAGGCAGGGTTGCTGGGGCTTTGCAGCAGTAGAGGCCAGAAAATCCCTCACCAATATAAGAAAAAAAGGCTGGTAAACCCATAGCAGAGCCAAATGAGCTCGCGTGTAATGGCGGCTTCTGCCCAGGCACACTTTGCCCAGCCGTCTCAGCATTCCCCCTTTCCTCCACATGGTGCTTGCAAACCCGAACCGGGGCCGCGTGGACTCAAACACCCACAACCGTTTCCTGGTTGTTCTGTGAGGGGTCTCTTATTGTCTTCTCAGCGTTTGCCACCATGGAGCTGTAAACCCCGGCGTTGCACTTGCAACCATGGCGCTGCACCCCCAGCCCTCTCCTCCCAACTCCAGCAGCTCAGAAAACTCCCCTGTCGTTCAAAACCCAACATGGACACTAGCAGCGCTACAAGACCCCTTGCCAACGAGGCCCTGGGTTGCGGGCATTGCCTCGCTTGCAAGGCCACTTCCACCTACATGAGCGCAGCGGCTCAGAGGTAAGCTCTATCACTACCTGCCTGCTATTGGGTTGTCTCTTGCTGCCGCGGCTAGGTGGGGTAGGTTTGAGAAAGCTGAGTGCCTGTCGCATGCGGTTTCTGCAGATCGACGCCCGGCTCGGCATTCTTGGGAGAGTTTCATGAGTGGTTTGGGCCCTACAAGACTCCGACGTTATACTTTCTCATCCACGGGCGAAGGCTGCAGCACGCGGCTGTGACGCATGCGAGGTATGAGAATCTGGCTTGGAGCAACGTGCTGGCAAAGCTTTTGGCTTGTCTGTTTGGCTTATCACTTGTTGTTGCAAATAGTATTGCTCATGTCTAGCTGTTTCTGCCTGAAGTCTACCGAAAACAGCTTTGCGTCCCCCCTGGGCAAGCCACCCAGCTGGCGCTGCAATATGAACGAGTGCCTCCTTAGAGCTTTCGGTTCGGTCAGTCTAATACTTACTTTTCGCTGTCCCCTGTTTGGTGGTGCAGGGACCCCAAGGTCTGGCGCGAAAGCAGCAGCGAGGCCCCAGTGCCTTCTGCGCTGCGTGCGCAGCGCGCTCTGCCCAGCCTGGCAGTCAAACTGCCGCGGGCGGCCACCAATATCAGCCCGGACGACACTATCAAGTGGACCGGCACTGTGCGGCTGCAGCTGACGCCAGGCAAGGCCCCCACAAGGGCCCCTGGCGGCAGCGCATTGGCCTCGCCGGCCTCGGTTCTACCCCAGCCCGACTCGGCAGTGCCGCAGCCGGCAACGGCAGGCGGTGGGGTAGAACAGGCTTGGAAGCGCCAGCGCATAGCCTGAAATGCATGGATTCAGCTGGCAATGACTTGGTGTATCAGTAGTTCTCAGCCAGGGGGAGCTGCAAGCGACCCCGGCTGTTGTAGGTTGCAGTCCCACACCAAGAAACTCACCCTGAGTTGGCGGCTGTTGTGATTTCATCCATAATGTACCATTAGGCTGCGTACCCTGCATTGTTTCCTGATAACCGGGGTTGGCAAGGGCGCCAGCCCCGCTTTGTAGACTATTCTTCGTATGACCACCATCTGCAGCTGCTGTTTTTCTGCCTGCCATGATCCTGCTAGCCAGTGCCTTCATGCATTGTACGTACCCCTTGCCTACCAGGCTTGTTTCAATGAATTGTTCTGCCGAAGCAATTTGTTTGGGCTTTGTCAGGCTTGCCCTGGACGATGATTTTTGCTTGGCAGGTGGCTTGCTCCACATTTTTATGGTTTCCAGATGTTGCGAGGAAGGACGTTTATGTGTAATCCAACTTGTGGTTGCAAAGAAGGTGGGACTGTCACAAGGAGTCCTCTTAGTAGCGATGACAGGATCTGTCAGTGCAGTTCGCCCCTACTTTTTGCACGTACCTGCCACCATACGATAGCAGGGTGTAGAGCATAACTGCATTGCCCCTGTCACCACTGTTCGCCTTCAAGTCTGTCCGCACGACCAGCCACCCTGACTAAATAGCTGGGTGTAGTACAAAGATTTCACAGTTGTATGTGGCTGTCAGAAGGCTGATCAAGGCTCATGAGTGATGACAGGAACTAGTGTAGC